>VYZQ01035197.1:47106-65004 GCA_013400655.1 Mystacornis crossleyi | reverse complement strand
TGGTTTTGTGGTTTTTTTTCCCCTTTCTAAATAAAGATAAGTCTTTAAGGAAAGATAAACTGCTTTTAGTAAAAACAAACAAACAAACAACCCCCACCAAACAAAAAACCAAACCAAACCAAACCATCAAACCAAAACCCACCAAAAAAAAAAAAAAAAAAAGAGCAGGTTCAGAAAAGATGTTATAAGCTCTTATTTGGAAGCAGGCACAAAATATTGGAAGATCAGTGAGTTACTGTGGGGTTTCATCTTCTCCAGCCCAGAAGGCATCTCTGCTTTCCTCTCACATTGCTGTGGTCAGATAACTTACTGCTTCAAGCCACTGGAAACTTATCTCTGCAGTCAGGAAGAGATTACAGACAGTGGGAAAGCTCCAGGTTCTGTCACCCCCTCTCCGTGGATGATTGTGTCTCTTTTTATCTTGGTATCCTTTGAGAGTGGTCGTTCTAGGGAGCAAAGGTGTACAATTGTTTTTTTAACAAGTCAGCCAGCACTGTCAGCTTCAAGCTCCTTTTGGTAAGAATGTAAATCTTCTACTGAGTATTAAAAATATAACATTTTATATTAATTTTATAGCTCTCATGTAGGCACATAAAACCCTGAAAATTAACACCTCACTTCGAAGAATAACTGAGTATCTGGGGAGGTTTATATATTAGCTTACCAAGAAATAGATTTGCTGATTGTCTACCTGATCTGTGCAGGAGTGCCTCAGACCTGAGAGGCACAGCACACCCAGCAATTATTATTTCTGCTCCACCTGACACAGAACAGTTCTCCAAGCCAGCAGACATTTAGCGCCAGAAAGGCCAAAAACGTGGTCTGAAAAACACGCTTCAGAGAGTCAGCGGTAAAATACCTCATCTCCTACTTTTCAAAAGGAACTGGGTGATGGGAGGCTCCATCTAGAGATCACAGGCTAGAAATTCTCCTAGAGGTGCGGAGGTTCGGGTACCGCTGTCAGGGATCCAGGGATGCTGTGCCATCCAGTGGTGCTGTGCCAGCCTGCCCTGCAATGTGACCCTCGGAGCACCTGGGCACACACCTGGGAAAGGGTGGGAAGCAAGTAAAGGATGGAAAAAGAGCTCACTTGGCCAGAGAAAAAAGGGTAAAGTCTGAGTCTAGAAGGGTCCCGGCCAGAAAAGAGGATGAAGGAAGTTTGGGAAGGTTGGAATGCTGGTAGTCTGAGCAAAGTCCAAGATCTCGGACTTTGCAGAAAGCTTTTCTAGCTTTATTCTGTTCGCTTCATTATTATTATTTTGCTTCATTCCATAATGGCTTCCTCTCAGATTTCTCTGAGAAAAAAAAACGTAACATCCCGACTCCCACCTCCCAAAAACCCAGGACTCCTCTACTTTAACATAACAAGAGAAGTCTTACAAAAACTTAAAGAAAAAACATTGCTACATACAGGAAGAAATGCCATTCTTCGAAAGAAAATGGCTGCAAACCAGGGAACTTAAAGCTCCATGTTCTCTTCCAGATATAATCCAGCCCTGGCGCTTGACAGGCATTAACTGTTGGCATAGTTTACAAACTCAGTGAACCATCAGGGCGCCTTTTGTAAAGCCTGACACGAACCCAAGCGACCCGCCCCAAGAAACAATCGCTAATCTGCCCCAAGTATGTCTTTGCGGTCGGGTGGCATTTCCTTCCTGACAGCGGGCAAAGCTCCATCCAAGCAGGAGCGCACGTATTGCGCTGCGGACTGTCCAACGAGCGCCGGGAGTTTGTAATTTGCGCCAAACAACCCCACTGCCCTGCAGCTCGCAGCTGACACCGCTCTGCTGAGAGCAGACGTGACCCGGGAGTGCCGGCGGGCCCGGTGACCCTCCGGAGAACGCAGCGCGACAGAAATTCTTGCAAGGTGCGTCCGCTGTGCGCAGTGATAGGCAAAATTCCACTCGTTTGAAATGCAAATCCCTAATTACAGTGTCCAAAGTGACACTTTGAAGAGCAGCGTTCAACAACTACTACACCATTAGTAGTGCCTTCACAAATGAGCACCAGTTTCTTCTCCTCAGAGGTTGCACAGAAAATCTGAAGGGAAAAATCCAGGCAGGCACCAGTCACAGGGCAGGATTCGGGTTTAACTCTTCCTGAGTTATTCAGTATTTCATTGGCAGACCTCAGAAATACTTTAGCAGCTCACTGGCTTGGAGCATCGAATAGTTTATAGGCTGTTTTACAAGGTACAGATGACTATTAAGATATTAAAGGAAACTGTTAAAACTACACATAGCACAGAGGGCTTCACTTTTTAATTTCAACTTTAAGACTAGTATTCCCTATCCAAATTTCCCCTTCTTTCATTTCTTCCCTCTCTCTCATCTCTATTTAATATGGAATTCTTCAAACGACAGTAATATTTCTGTTCCACACCTTCAGAGTGAACGCATTAGGTGCGCTCTATAATTTCTCCATCCATTATAGTACTTACTATAACACCTAAAAAATACCCTAAAAAAGAGCAAAAATAAAAAACCAAACAAAAAAACCCCCCCAAACCCCGACCCAACACAACAAACAAACAAAAAACCCAACCTGGAACAGTCCAGTGACTTAACAACTGCAGTCTCCGTATCACTTTTTATGTATGAAATACACTTTAAAAGCAAATACTAGACCTGACGGATTTTTAAAGCTGGAGTGTGACCCCTAGGTGGTGCTGACACCCTGCTATTCCACGAAGCTGAGGAATATTCCACTTTATTAAACAAACTGTCTGCTGGAGCATCACCTCTCAGCAGCCGCCTCCAAGAATGTGCAGTGCAGAGTCAGCGGCTCCATCTTCTGTAAATACTTTATTTCATTTTAATACAGTGGGTTTAGGTCTGTAGCCACACGGAATAATCTGAGTTCCTCTTCAGTGACGGGACAGAGTGCACAGCCAGGTGGTGGCAGTGGAATCTGGTCATTTTGTACAGTCTGTAGTTCAGGAAGGCATTTCTGAGAGAGAACCTCTCAGGCATCGATATAAAGACAGAAGAATGCATGATGTAGTTTGTTCTGTCCCCTTTCAGATGGTGCCTGAATGATTCCAAATAATAACTTGGTATTACTCTGCATCACCCCTCCCTTTAGTGGGAAGGAAACCTGGCAAGTATCCCCTGCACAACACGTAAAACTTGCACAGAACAAACCGAGAATAGCACGAGAAAATCAGCTCAGTCTGTCCAACTTCATTCTTAGGCTACACAACCTGATTAGATTTGAAGAACTAAAGAGATTTTATGGCTGGACAAAGGAGAATCTGATCTCTTATATGCTGAAAAGGAATATATTGCTCTGATTAAATACTTGACATGAGGCAAAGAAACTCAACCAGATGCTATTTTAAGTTACCCAAACTGATTTATTGACAATTTAAATGTGACATATTTACAGCACTGTTTCTAAAATAATTTAACAATTTTCATAGATTTATAAAAGTACTGATAAATAGGAGACCCTGACAGTGACCAACCACAAATATTTCCCTATGCTACTGAACTACAACAGTAGTTCTTTTCTTTTTTCGTTTTTCTCTTTTTCCCTCTTTTTGTAAGTCCCATAATGGAGCTGCTTTACCTCCACCCAATGTGTAAAACTGCCAATACCAAAATATAATAAAATGACCATGCAGTGTGAAAGCTGTACCAGAGCAAGTGATTTCAGAGGTTAGACTACAGTAAAAATATTACAATGCAAAGTGTCGTCCACACAGAATGTACTTGTGAAAAAATAAGCTTTTAAAGAGCTATTGGTTTATTTTTATAGAAATTAAAACCTACAATACTAGTACAGACATTTACAGTAACTTCCAACTCTGTGCTAGTTTTCACATACATCTAAAGAGTCAAACAAAACCAGTAATTTACAGACACCACTGCCCTAAGACAGTGGTTAGTTAGCTTATGGATAAAACAAAATAAACCAAAACCAAAAGAAGGTGCTGATACAATTTAAAGTTTTGAAATTAATTATATTCCATTCTTATATGACACCAATTATTCTATCCTGGGATCAACAAATTGCTGTGGTAAAGCCATCCATATCTCTCAAGCAGGAAGTCAGTTTGGAAGTTGGAGAGAAGATGGACTTGCCTGATATGTATCTTAGGTTCCAGCAGACAAAGGAAGTCTCACAAAGCCGGACAATTGGGATCACAGTAAGCAGCAGCATGAGAGATTTGTGGGGTTGGGATTAAAGCAAACGTTTCTTTTTTTCCCAAAAATGATGAAAAGTACACACCATCTAATCAAATACTTGAAATGTAAAGGTTCTCCTCGCTGGCATCACTGATGCCCCAAAACACAATGTACACAAACAACAAATACTCACTTTTTAAGAACACATATTGCACAGCAGTGGGTGCAACACCAGAACACTGGTACCCCTGGCATAAATCTTGTTTTAAAGAGCTGTTTCAAACTATGCTATCCAGAGCAACTCCAAGCCAACGCTCAAAACCAGTAAGAATGGTTTGTGTACATCACTAACCCCAAAGTGTTTCAACAACGTGAGAGAAAACACAGGCACTTCAGATTCTTAGTGCACCAAAAGTTAGAGGCCACGATTGCAGGACTAGAACATTTCAGTACCAATAACAACAAAACTAAACAACGAGCTCTTCCACTCATCAATACAGAAACAAGAACTGTTCACAAAGCACTGGGAAGGAAACCATCCCCAAAACAGTAACCAAACAATACATTTAAACATTTAAGAAAACATAATTGTTGCAAAGCCTAATGTAACACAACGTAAACCCTACTTAGTTCAAAAGACCTAAAGTGTCCAAATTCCAAAGTCCAAATTCTCTTTTCCCCCCTCCAAAACACCACTACATGCAGTCCACGGAAATCCAAATGTGCAAAAAGTTATAACCCACCTTTAGGAGTGCATCAAAAATAGGCTGACTATTCAAAATATTATTTTAGTGGAAATTTTACAGCACCATAACTAGAATTCCAAGGGAGTTCAAAATTCTTGTTCTGATAACAAATCAGTTGACACTGTTGATCCTAAAGAACAGAAGAAACATTTCTGCATTTCCTGGTATCTGAAAGTCACGGAGAGAAGAAATTCTCATATATGCTTAAAATCTTACTGTAGTTTAAGAGGAAATTAAATAACCACATTTGTTGGCAACAAGTTCTCCAAAATAGAGCATTACTTGCAAATTTAGTAAATCCGCCAGATTAGGAATTAGAAGCGGCTGGTACCTTGCTTACTTGCAGAAGTACTTTATTTTTTCAAACATGTTTTGGGTTGGGTTTTTTTCCTACATTGTGCAGTTTGGCCCCTCCCTAGTAAGTGATTTACTATCAGGCTTTGAGAAAACGCCTAAGGTCCATTTCTGGCCCTCAGCTGCAAGGCAACACACAAACACATTATATATACCCGTGTGTGCACAGAACACACACACACATATATATAACAGCAGTGCTCCGGGTTTGTTTTGTGTTTTTTTTGTTTTTTTTTTTTTTGTTCTCATTTCCTGGAATTTTCTTTGGTTCAAAGTCCGAGCAAGGAAATTAAAGGACCGAACAAATGGATCATTCTCCAAACACTTCCATCCCTACACATCACTAACTGGAAGGCTTGCATCATCCAGATCCACAAGGCCAGGATCCTGTTCCTGAGTGCCATTTTTGCTCCGGGGTTCCCAGGGGCCCCGTTCAGTCACTTTGGAAGTTGATTCTCTTGGAGCGACAGCCTGGATCTTGTAGCTCCCTGGCTTGGCCTTGGTAAAAGACTCGTGAAATCCTCGCTTCTCCAAGGCAAGGGGTTTGGGGTGAGGGGCTGGGACCAGAGGGCTGCCGTGAGGGGCTGTGGAATGTGAGCTGGCTGCGGCTGGGCCGGCAGGACGGACAGCATGGCCGGGTTCGGAAGAAGACTCGGGATGCTCCTGGAAAAAGAAGGGAATGCGTCAGATGAAGTCACTGATGTCACGCTGGGAAGATGCAGTTTCAGATTTCACACTCGCAACAACGACAAAAAAATAAAATTGAGACAGAAAATACACAGAGCGAAGCATCAGCCACGGCAGCAGGAGGCAGGTGCTTTCTCAGGCACTGCTTTACTGAGTGTGAGCTCACAGCAGCACGTGACAGCAACATCAGCTGCTGCATTTAGTGAAATTCAATTCTTAAATCAAGCACAACAGCGCTTTAGGCTTTGTAATATAGTCCAGCAAATTGAGGCTCCTCATTTTACGGTGATGTTAAACTACCTTTTGAAGATACACACTTTAAAGGTCATTGAAATTCACATCTTTCCAAAAGAAAAATGTATTCAGATTATTCATAAAAATCAAGCACTCGTATCCTGAATCCTGAAATAATGCACATTTTACTGTTCCCTCTTCTTGGGATACCAAATCTCTCCAGTTTCTCCCAGGGACCAAACAAAAATTTTATGCTATCAAGACTATATAAAAATTTCCAAAGTTAACAACCTAGGAAAGAAACTGATACTTCTGCTACTCCTTCAAATTGTCGAGTTATTATTTTGTGTTTATCATCATTACTCTGCTGACCTTTTCATAACTCTGAAAATAATCTTCCATTTACTTACTGACAAAAACAAGTTCCCAGACTACCTAGGAATGATTCAGCTGTCTGAAGCCCAGGCATGGAATGCCATTTGGATGTCCTAGGACAGCCCAACCCCCAGAACAGGAACAAGAGGTTCCCTGGGTTCTGCACTGCATCCATCAGTTCTGTCAGGATGTCTCAATCCCTGAGCAGTGCTGGGTTTGAAACGCTCTGATCCAAATGCTGTGTGATGCTGCAGTGAACTGTGTGTGCATTAGGAGCTGCAGCTGCTGCCAGTTCTGCCATCGCCAGTGTTAGTCCAGGAACTAAAGGAATCTGCCAACCCATGTGCACACACAAATCAAGGCATTTCTCAAGCATATTTGTTAGCAAAAAAAAAAAGAAAAAACACACCCCATCACAGATGTGTGTCCAAGATGCAAATACACATCCTAAATTACTTTTTTTTTTCCACAGGAGTTTTTCAAGTTTCTTTTGGAATGTTATGACATTATCATGATATACGAATCAATAAATTTAATCAAAATGGATTCTGCGAAGTACTACCATATTTGTTTTTATAAAAGAGCTTAATGTTACTGGATGAAGCTGTGCAACTTTTTTTGGACTTGAGTTTGGTGTTCAATTTCACTGAAGTGTTTCACATCATTTACATTGCCTTATTTCATACCTGACTTGATACTCCACTTTTAAGAAAAACATTTGCTTTAGAAGAACATATGATTCAGTGATTTACCTACTATTCTTATGGATAATTTTACTTCACCAAATAGGACAAAAGGGATATTAGGACAAGATCTCTCTGAGTCTTTGCTAGGCTGCCCTGAAGGATACTCAGATTTTACTACCCACAGTAGCTGTAATTTCACAGTTAAGAGACTGTGCTGCTGCACTGCTCCTAAGGTGCACTGCTTTGAACGGTGTATCGATTATACATTATAATGCTTCTTTGTTTGAACTAATCATTTCATGCAGAGACCTTGTAAGCCATGCAAATCAGGCTCCTGTAGATCCTACCAAATCCTACAGTTACAATGTGCATGTTGTGTGCACTCATCTGTATTAGTTTGTGGGTAGCTTCAATTTAATCTTGCTTTTGAGCAGTTTCAAAACAAATGTAAAGTAAAATGGAAATATGAACTCTCATGCAAATTAGCTTTAGTACTTTCCTATTAAAGTGACACCACATCACTTATGTTTAAATATTTACTGTGCTTTGAAGTGTAAGCGGTGCTTTTGGCGTTTTTCATTTCCAATCATTTTAAAAGCAAGAAAAAACAGTGCAAACCTGCAAGTGAACGATATTATTGATGAGTTAGTTTTCAGTAATGGTAATGACAACAGGTAGCATTATTTTTTAGTTTGTTTTATAGTGCAAATTAGTGTCTAGTCCTAGCCCTCTGTTAAGAAGGCAAGTTTCCATGAGAGCCCACATACGTGCTGCATTCACCAGTTCTTGATGTATACCTCTGTATACAAGGATTCGACAGCCTTCTGGCCTGCCGCATCTGGAACACAGTGCAAAGCTAAGATTAGAGTCACCTGGACTTGGGAGAGAGGACAACAGAGGGAACAAGAAGTGATGCAGACAGTCATAGCTACATTGCTCAGTTAGCCCCGCACGAAAAAAAAAAAAAGAAAAGGAAAAAAAAGCATACAGAAAGAAAAGTTACCTGCGTATTTTCATTGCCCCCAAAAAGAGAAAACTTATAACAGGAAGTTTTAATTAAATGCATGAAGCAGCTACCAAAAAAATAGTTGAGAGCTTAGGCTGAATTACCAGAAAAATGGTATCAATGCAAATTTGCAGTCAAAAGCCAGGCTTACATTATTATANATTCACCAGTTCTTGATGTATACCTCTGTATACAAGGATTCGACAGCCTTCTGGCCTGCCGCATCTGGAACACAGTGCAAAGCTAAGATTAGAGTCACCTGGACTTGGGAGAGAGGACAACAGAGGGAACAAGAAGTGATGCAGACAGTCATAGCTACATTGCTCAGTTAGCCCCGCATGAAAAAAAAAAAAAAGAAAAGGAAAAAAAAGCATACAGAAAGAAAAGTTACCTGCGTATTTTCATTGCCCCCAAAAAGAGAAAACTTGTAACAGGAGGTTTTATTTAAATGCATGAAGCAGCTACCAAAAAAATAGTTGAGAGCTTAGGCTGAATTACCAGAAAAATGGTATCAATGCAAATTTGCAGTCAAAAGCCAGGCTTACATTATTATATTTTCGATTTTGGGGGTAATGATATATTCAGTTTATTACAAAACGTCCCAGAGTCAGAAAATGAAAAACACAGCATGCAACATCTGAACTGTGAAGTATTCCTGGTGCTACGTCTGGACATACTTGGAGACACTGCGACACCAGAGTAACTCCCATCACTTCCCACAAGTTAATGACTTTTGTACTGAACATCTAACATGGTTTAAATGCAAGCAGGTATGACATGCTGGCACCCACGTGGCTTCAGAAATATTAACACTTGTCACAGTGCCCCAGTTCAGTACTGCAAGATGCTGTTCTCACTGCATTTCCAACAGCAAGAACTAATCCATGTGAGCACAGATCTGTTACGTTAAATTTCCATCTGTATCTGCATATACAATAAACTATCAGCAATAGAGAACAACAATTTAGCAGTGAGAGCTGTTTGTTACAAACCAATTAGGATATTGTCATTTGATAGCAAAACGCAGCAATCAGCAGAAACACCTCGCAGGAATTAGAAAGTTTTAATTTAACTCCCAAACTAGTAGTGGTGAAGGAAATCATAGTGGACTTCTCTAGGTTAGCAATGCATTCTCTACGTGTTCAAGACGAACAACGCACAGAAAGTCACAGCTAGGGCTAAAGTAAGTACTCAGTTAAAAACCCAAAGTATTTGATGCCAGTCTGGTTGAACGTTCATGCAAAGAGGCCACGTTACTACAGGACAGGAGAGAGGAGAGGCAAAAGGAAAAAACCAGAACTGAATGGCACAAGTGCACGTGAGCTAATGGCATCTCCTCTGAGGTGCAGGAGGACGTACGGAAGCTGCTGATCTCCCAGGTCCCCGCTGTGCTACGATGGCCCCAGAAATGGCCTTTATCCAGCTGTGCATGTCCTCGGGGCTGTCCGCCTGCAGCAAACAACAGCACACGGTCAGCATCAACCCAGCCCGCCCACTGTCCCACCACTGGCAGCAGCACAACAGCCTGACCCTGCTGCTCAGTCTCCCACTGAAACCCACAGCGACTTTATTTCTTAGCCCAGACACTTCTTAAGGTCTCGTTCTGAATTTGCTGTTAAATGTACACAGCTATATAAAGCAATAAATAAAACAGACTGAAGATCACACACCCCCTGAAAATCATGGCATAGTCAAAGTGCTGCTATTTCACTTTTCAAGTTGTATTTAACTCTGGCAGTCTCTTGGGTTCGCCCAAAGTTTAAAAAAAGAAATTACCTGTACATAAAAGGTTCGAGAAGTTGTTACAATTTCAAAGAGATTGTCTCTCATCATTATATCACTGCAAATGAAATACAAAAATACTTCAAAAGCAAGTACAACTTTCCCACTGTATTTTAACAAGACTGCAGGGCTGGCAGAGAATCAGAGCATTTGCTGTCTGACTTTTGCATTTCTTTATCACTCTACTATTGTTTTTTTAATAATTTTAGCCCTAAGACTCTTTGCTTTACCAGCGGCACACGTGCTACTACATGTATTTTTAATAGGAACACTCTAAATCATATCAGGTTAAGTCTAAAAATATTTATCATACATTTTAAAAAAGAACATTCTAAATCGTATGCTAAGTTTAAAAATATTTATTTATCATTCTAGTCAAATTTCTGTAAGTAGCCTGTTAAAGAAAAAAATAGAAAAATCAGTATCTCTCAAGTGCCACAAAAGCAATTATTCCTTGGTATAATTGCCATTTGGTAGGAGGGAAGCAGCAAGATGAAGAGTGTTTTCAGCCAGATTCAGCCATCTAGTAAGAGTTAATGTCATCTAAAGGCTGAGAGATTATATAAGCAGAATAGAGACTCCTGAAATTGCTGCCTCAGATCTGACAGCACCCAGCGATCTCTAACTCTTGGTTCCATGATATTCCCTTGTTCCACCCTTGTCCAAATTTACAAGTTTGAAACACACCTTAATACAGAACCCTCAAATCCCATTTAATGCACAAAACTATGTGCTGTCCCATGAAGAGAGAACACCCCACATGCACACATCAAGTGAAGCTCTTGAACAGTTCTCCAAGGAGCAGCCTGGCCATGACCAAGCAGGGAATTCCATCCCAGGGAGTGACATCAGCACTTCCCTCCTCACCTCTGTTTGCATTCCTGAACTTTATGGACCTCCTTAAGTGGTATAACCCTGAGAGGTTCCTTTTCCTGAAAAAAGACAAGCGTATTTCAGTACAGTGTGTCTAACAAGTAGAACAGAAAGCCAGAAGCCAGGACAGCAGAGTTACCAAAATGAGACTTTCAAGGCAGTCACTTTTGATAAAAGTGATGTCAACCAAATTTCATTTGCTTTTGTAAGTATTAAACCAGCCATGGCACTTGCAATGAAGAGGAGGAAAAATCTACAAGTAACCCCACCTCCCCCCAAACTTTAATTCTATACCATAATGAAGACAACCACCCTGTACTCCTCCCCTAACCAGATCAGATAACTGACTCTGGCCTCAAACAGCTCACTTCAGTAAAACTGTGATTACATTAATTTGCTATGAAATGCTACCATAAAAGATGCTTTGTTAATTGGACTGTGTGGCATGGCTTTAAGTAAGATTAACTGTATCCTGTACTTAATGCAATTAAAAGTAATACAAAGAAGCCAGTCCTGTAACACCTGTAACAGAGCAAGTACTCGCACAGCATTTGGTAATTCTGTTACCACAACCAAAATAAGTGTTAAAGTTTCACACAACAGGAAAAAAGTGAGAACATTCAAACAGAAACACTCTCACATTTCCCATGACAACTTAATGTCACACACATTACTATTTTCCGGTGGTTGTTGCAGTAAACCACAAACAAACAACAACTTGTTTTACCTCCTACTGTGTTTTCTTTAAGCCAAGTTACAATGGATTGCTTCAGCTGGCTACAACTTCCAGATAAAACAAAAGCATTCAGCCCTGGAATGACTTCCCCTACCATTTCTATGACAGATACTTAGGAGATTTATGCTGAGCAAACAGCAAATGTCACCCAAATGTAACCAGCCTCAAAGAGCAGCTTTCGTTAGATCGTTGTTCTCTACAGCAGATCAGATGTAGGAGTTTAAACCCCAACATTTTCAGTTCCTGTGCTCCTCTTAGCCCCCTCTCTGTTCTCACATTCAATCATCGATTACAATGCATTTTCAAAGTAACACAACCGTGAACTGCAAGGTCATCTCTGGAGTACAGGCACCTCTCGGAGGGAAAAGCGCAGCTCAGAAATGATGATTTTGAGAGTCTCATATTGCCTGTACTCCACTGTGCTCCTGTGGACTGACACAGGCTCAAGGAGCACGAGGAAGCACTAAAAGTGCAGATATTTCTACCATCCTTCTATTACACTCTCCCCCAGTACAATTCTTCACTGGGTTAGAACTTGTTTTTGAGCAATATGCACTCAGATTTGTTTTCTAAATAAAAATAGAAGGTTTCTTATAGGCAATGAGTCAGAACTGTTCTGCTGACAGCTTAACAAAGATGATCATGCAAGATCAAACTCCTGCTACTGTTGGAGATGCCCTCATTAGAAATGAAATCAAAGCTCACTTCAGAAACAGCCTGAAATTTGGGTTCTTGACATTTTATATCTTATGTTTGGCCTGTAAACTCAATTTCTTTGAAATTATATTATGCTACAACTCAAGTTTCATTCCTTAGATACAGATTTTCTTACACTTAGTCTGTTTTCCCAAAAAAAGGAATCCCACACTTAACTGTCTTCAGAACCAGCCATTTAATTTTTGAATGAAGCCTGAAGGCACTTAGCATCTAATCAAAATCAGTCAAAAACTCAGAGCGATGAGGGGAGAGAAAAGGTCATGAAACTAAAAGAAACTCTGCAAGTCTTGCTGCTGAACAGAAAATCAAGAGATTTTTGTCCATCTTGCCTGCCCTGGTGAAACAAGTGTGTGGGAGAAGATCCCGTCATCTGTATGAGAAAACATAATTCTAACTTTAAAAGAAGAATTACAAGATTGCAGTTTTGTCTCTCCCACAGTGATCAGCTATTTCAACAACACAATTAATTATATGAGAGTGCAAAATGACATAAAGTACTAATACAAAAATCAGGGTGACATCAGAGTATATTTTATTACTGTCAGTGCCCTACAGGCAGGCTCCCAAACAGCTTGAAGGACAAATTAACAGCTGCCCTATTAATTCTTTTATTCTTCCCAATCATGGAAAGTTGTTAGAGTGCAGACTCAAGAGCTGCAGGAGCAGCACAGCACATTTTTCAAACACGAGCATATTCCTTCAGATCTTCTTACAAATATCACTGGAAAATAACACAGAATTGGAAATTTACCAGTTCAGACTTGAAATATCCTATTGTGTTTTCATCTAGCTGAAAGTATCTTCTCTTCCAGTTCTTCATCTGTTAAGGGAAAAGGAATGAATATTTATACACGTTATATATAAGATAAAATATATTTACATGTCATGTATTATGAATATATTGAATTACATTTATCATTCTAGCTTTTATTTATAGTATATGATATTGTGTAATTCCTGTTTAATCATAACTATTAATTTTGAATAATGTCTTCATTACAGTTTATTATAATCATAAATTTTACATTTTAATATGTGTGGTGTGTATGTATCTTTGCTGCCCCCAAGATCATTAAGCAAGACTCTATCCAATTAAATAATTTTTTTGAAAACTGGAAAAATTAAAATTTCTTTATGCTACTATTTTCTAAGATTTATTCAAACTGTAGAAACACAGCAGCACAAATATTCTGTAGGAAAAATTGAAAGACAATACATGACAGGTTTCTAATTTATTTTTAATGAAAAAAGGGATGTCACAAAAAGAAGCTTCATAATCCAAAATAAAACAAGTCTGAGAATTCAAAGATGTGTATCTTGCTTAATCTGAACTATCTGTTCCTTCTTCTAGCAAGGCATCACTTGAATAGTTCCACTTGTGTTAGTCAGTCTGATAAGCTGCACAATTCTTCCTCTGAACTGAAAAATCAGCTTTTTCTAAACATTTTACTGATTTAGAAAACAGGCACTGAACTTCTGTCCTAATTTAGATGTTTTTAATAAGCAAAGTAAGGATCTCTACTGAATGTAGAACAGGAGAATTCCCAGCTGCATACACAAACTATAACATGGAAGTCTGCACACATTTTGCCACTCTAAAGTATCTTCAACAACATCACACTGAAGAGAAGTAATGCAGATATAAATTAAATGCTACTGGAAAATAAGTTTTATCTTTAGTTATCCTTATTACTGTCAGTAGTAATAAAATTCCTGGTGATTGTCTTTTGTTTTAATTAATACTTACCACTGCTCCTTGTTTTACACAGTAACCAGCTTTGATAATGGCATTATCTGGTGGATGCTTAGCAGCAAAATAAGGAAGGTGACTCTGTGACCGCTTCAAATAATTCCTGTCAGCCCCTTCACTGCCCTCACTGACTTCTTCTTTCTAGAAAAAACAGCAGGAAAGTTCAAAATGCTTTCAAAATACTCTCAGGTTTTTCTTTTTCCTAAAGGTCAAGGAATAACTGTACTAGTTATAATAGGAAATAACTCTATCAGCCCATGCTCACAAATCCCATTTCCAATTTGAAAGAACAAAATATTTTAACTGATTTCCAGAGACAGCTGAGACTCCCCAAGCGCTAAGTCCTTGTAAGCTCCTCTTAGAAGCTAACTAAGAAAGTGCTGAGTACTTTCAAATAAGATTGACAAACACTCAATAAAAAATATGGTACAGGTTTAAACTCATGCATGTATTTAGTGCAAACTTGTAACATGGGCAAAACACTAGAGGTGGCTACAGCAAATAAAAAGTTATTTCTAGGACTACAAGACATCAGAATTCATCAGCTTTTTTAATGCAGTTTGGGAGTATACGTGTCATTTACCTGATATTCATCTAATCTGTGACTATTTTCAGCTCAGGAAACTTTCAGCAACAGACTCAGTTCTATCTTTACCACTGCACAGATTCTACTTCCATAAGCTTGTCCAGCGCCTCAAACTTTTTTGCCCACTTTTCCTTGCAACTTTTTTCCACTTTTTTTCTGTTAAAGGGGCAGAACTTCATCACTGTTAACACCAACAATTAATTTTACACAGACATAAATATCATTATTATAGTAACAGGAATGTGTGAGAAAAAAAAATCGGGACTGAAGCAATTCTTTAAAATCTTGTTTAAAGGGAATAAAATCCTCAGAATCCCCCGCTCACTAGGAATAAGAGGTACATAAAAATTACAGCTTCATGTAGCAAATAATAACCCCCTTGTTTGGAGGGTTTTACCTGGGTGGGTGTAATGATGGGAACACCACCAACAATTTCTGTCCTGTAAGAGACTTGCTTCTTTCCACCTGGGCTTTCAGCTTGACGATTGGCATTATCCATTTGACAGAGGGGATCAGACTGCTTTGGTACCTGCAATTGGAATGTGAGACTTGACATCAGTTTCATGAAAAAGGCCCTAAGCATTACACAAGAATTTTGAGGCATTTTCAGTAGGATTTAACAAACGTTCACTAATCGTAAAAGGCTAGAAATGGCTTCCACAAAAATTTGTTGTAATGACTATGCTTTAGTGCTCAAGAGAAAAGTGGTGCCAATAAAGACATTTCAGGGGATGAAACCAGTTGCAAGCTTTGCCATAAAGTGCTTCACTTAATCTTCAAGAAGCGCTGCTAATTTATAGAACTGGTTCTTTATTTTTCAGCTGCTTTCAGTTTTAGTAAGAGGTGGAGACGCCCCAGGGCCTGCAGAGCCAGCACAGCAAGGCCATAAACGCTGGGACTTTGGTCACACAGGGTGTCTGACCAGTGTGACATTTGTCCTCACATGTACTTGGCATGAAGGTTTGTGTTACTGCCCCCATGAATCACACAAACATTGCTAAATTCTGCCCAAAAGGCCCTGCCTACCCATCTCGAACTATCAATAGCTATTAAATAATTCTCTCAAATGTGGAACTAAAGCCATCAAAACTCCACAGGAATTTGATTTCCTCGTGTTTTGATCTGAAATGTTTACTCAGGTTTCTGAGTAAACTTCTTTAACCTAAGAAATGCACTGACTACCTAAGACATTTTCATTTCTGATCTCCTTTCACCTCTAATATTAATATAGTAAATCTGAAGTGACTTCAGCAAGAAGAGATCAAGCCTCAGATCCAAACACCCCACCCAGCAACCTACTGGGTATTTATGGAAGACATCCAAACTCCTTCAGAAAGAAGGACACACAAATTGTCCATCCAAGACTGTGACACATTCAGAACTTGGAATTGAACTGATCTAGACCAGAAACCAAAGCTACTTTATAGTTTCTGATTCAAGTTCCTGTGCCCAGGATTGCTTATTTAACAGAACACAGCCTGCAGAGAAGTACAGACAGTGCTGAGAGCAGATGTCAGCCCAGGCCAGTGTCCTGCTGGCCACTCCTTTGCCAGGGACTCCACCCCCAGCCAAGTCGAGCCCCGAAGGATAAGACACTCATGAGCCTCACCCTTTCAAGAGCAGGGGCTTGTAGCTACAGCTTTGTGGGCAAGTGCTTCAGCTGTCACAAACTCCTACTGAAAATGCTGCACACCAAGCCCACAACCACCTCCTCACACGCAGGCATTGTCAAACAGCACTCAAGAACGGGTACAGAGTGTGCTAGGCTGCAGAGGTTCACAGTCATTCTGAAATTATCAGCACTCAACAGGACTAAAACATGCAATGAATCTTGGAGGATTACAATCTGCAGCAAGTAATGCTCATATTAAGATTAATAATTGAGTGATCTTAATTATTTGATTAAATAATTGGCCGTACTTAATACTGTACTCGAGTCGTGAACAGATGAATGGTTCAAAGGCTTGTTCCTTCAAAGATAAAATACTAATGATTTCACCAGCCATTTAAAGTGCAAGTTAAACAGATGCTAAATAGCATTTACTCTAAATTGATGCAATTAATTATTTATTTATTCACTTTATTTCTTCAACTGGAAACAGCTCAGGCCTGGTTGTGGTGCATCCTCCTTATGAAAAACCCAAGGAGAAGGTTTTGTGTTTCTGGGGTTTTTAAAATTTGTTACATTTTTTAGTAGTAGTGTTTTTTAGAACCCCAAAGAATGGGCTACATTAAAACAATGCAAAGAACTATGTAAATATCCTTAGATAACTTAAAAATGAGAAAGTCACTGACAACAAGCACAAATGTGTGCACCCATGCTCACAACCCCTTCTTTGTCAGGCTGTGCTCTCAGAGGTGTTCGTTGTCATCACTTCCCCAAAACTGGAGAAAACAAAACCAGAACTTCCACCTCCTGAAAAGACTGAGATAACACGTGGAGGTTTCTATCATGAGATAACAACTTGTCCTAGTACAAACCAGAAATTTAATGTTTCTTTGCATGGAAATCAGGAGAGAGCCTTTGGAGCCTGGCACGATGTGCTCGATCAATATTTTAGTGATACTTTCAGAAATACCAACTTTAGACAGCAGGTAAAAGTATATGTACCTTTTCTTTGCTTGCAAGTGTCTTCTGGCTATTTCAAACAATATTAAATGTGCACAGGTAATTTTAAATTATTAGGAAACATCTCATGCTGCAATTAAAAAGATAATCACATTTTTGTCCTATTTCCAAAAAGTAAATTAAACTCAAATTTAGGGGGAGTTCTGTACAGTTTCTCCAAGTCCTGAAAAGCCAAGCCAAGACTTGTTTGTCTTGATAAAAACTGGAGGCAAAGGTTACATTTGAGCACCTTGAGACAGTCACCATTGGAAAGCACTGCTAAGTATCAACTCAAAAATCACTTACTGTGATTTTGGTAGCTTTGTTCAGAACATTTACCCATTCAACTAGGTCCTGCTGATCATTGGCTTGTAGAAAGTATTTTCTCATCCCTGCATTCATAACTGTTAAAAACCATTACGAGAAGTTAACAACACTGAAGTTTAAGAGCAAAGTTAACATCATCACGAACAGATTTTTATTTCAGATGAAAATTCAATTTTAAGTATTTAAGTGCCCTGCTGCGTTTCTTTTTGGAAAGTCACCTTAAGACACATAAATCCACTTGACTGTTTTATTCTAAAAAAATAGTAATTTAAGCTCTCCACTTAAATGTCATCATTCAGAC
>VYZQ01035197.1:0-40385 GCA_013400655.1 Mystacornis crossleyi | reverse complement strand
AATTTTATAATAAATTAAAATCCAACACAGTATCATCCAACTGTTTTCCAGTTTTAAAAGCCTGCTTATTACACCATATTACACCTCAGTAAAATTTCCCTGTAAATTAATAGCAATTCTACTCAGCCTTCATTAATGAACCATGGTTTGCAATGCACATAAAAAAAAAAATCAATTTGTGCCTTTCTTCTAGTTCCTACAGGGACTGAACACACGACAAAACCACCACCATGATACCCTTCCTGACAACTCTAGACAGACCAAAAATGCATTGATGGAATTGCCATGATTCATACAAGGAATCGCAGAACTCTAATTCCTCAGTGTAGGACATCTGGCTGGAAGACCACCAGCCTAAGAATTCATCAGAACTTCAACTTAGAAATGTCTTCAGAATACAAATCGTGTCTTGCATAGATGAGATTTTTCATTAAATTTTTTGAAGCAATTATGAAACAAGAATCTCCAAATCTGTACATTTTACAGCATTATTACATGCACCCGTAGTTATTTTCTGCAGCAGAACCTGCGGTACAGAACAGTGTATTAACTCCTCTAGAATCAAACATTACAAAAAGATCATGAGTTCTCAGAAAGGCTGAAGGCATCAAACCTGTGACAGATCACATACAACTTCATTTTATTTTGCCTTCCCTCACTCGAGGGGAGGGGTAGGGCAGGGGAGACGTGACTCAATGATACAGTGCTACTTCAGGAAAAATATCCCTGTGGCCCATTTCCTCCTGGTTCTTGCCACAATCCACCAGAAACGAAGAGATTTTTGAAAACTTATTTTGTGGTATATAGTAACACTCTGTAAGAATTCAGAAAACTCTCAGCTCCTTAAAATTCTTTCCTGGAGGGCTGTGTTATAATCCAAACAGGAGGTGTCACTTATTTCTGAAGCCTTCCACCCCTCCTTCCAGCAGCAGGGTACTAATTTAAGTAGGTCCATTCCTCATCAGCCCAGCTTCTCTCAGGTTTCCCCTCTCCCCACTCTTTTTCTCTGAGGTACAACACACACCGACGTTCCCCAACATTTATATCACACGCTGAGGGCTGCCCGGCCTCCTGGGCACCATCATAAATAAAAATCCCAGATCACCTTCCCCAGCCTCACTGCAAATGCACGACTGCACAAGGAGGACCTGCAGAGGCACACGAGCATCTCCTTTTCACCATTTACAACAGACGGCTTCAACTCTCCCACATTAATTCCTATTTTTAGTTTCCCACCAGCACCTGTTCTTGAGTTCACCTCCACTGCAGATTGGCTGCAGCCTTCGTATCTTCAAGTACAAAGTCTAGACAAGACTGAGGTGAGGTGCCAGATAACATTTCTGTGCCCAATCACTCCTTTGACTTCATTTCCACAAGTAGGTACAAACCAAGGACCACAGGCTGACTGGAGCAAGTGGAATTTTGTCTTTATAAAATGACCATGCAATAGGTTTTACTCTGTCCACAGGAGAGCCTGATTAAGAAATACAAGATGGGAACTTAATACCTCTTTATTTTACATGTCTTTTCCCCAAGGTTTGGATATATTTTATTACTTTTATTTCTTTAATTTAGAAGAACAGTTCTACTTCTTGCTGTTTAACACGTGGACATTTGAAACTTTGGATTTAACACACCCCAGGAGATGACTTTGGGGTTCTTCTTCTATCAGCTAGGAAGATTAAGAAACATACATTACCTACTTACTCATCCCTATGAAATGAAGAACAACATTCATACACCTCCACTTGATAAATATAAAATGATGCCATGAGTCATGCCCATCCCTCCTCCCCACCGCCCTTTTTAAGCTCTGCTGTTTACAGCAGCTCCAGCTCCACAAAGGGAAGGTAAAGCAGCATCCCCAGCCATCTCCAGTCTTTCCTGCAGTTCCAGGGACAGCTTAATTAGCGAGGGCTCCCGGCTTTCGCCTAGGCAATTACTCTCAGCTTCCTGCTGTAAATCAGCTGCTCTCCAGCTGGTCACCTCTTTTACTGACCATTTACTGAGTCCCGAGGGGAAGGGATGAGTTCAGACTGTCTGCTTAGCCCCTGAAGAACACAGCAGTGAAAGCTTTCCTTCTTGGGCGCTTCCAGAACAAGGAAAGGGAGCGGGGAGGGGGAAATTCCAACCCTAAGACAACCAGCTCAGAACAGCCTCTGAAAACAAGTCACATAAATCTTCAAGGGGCAGTAGTTCAACTTCTTTTTATTTCCTTGAAAACCTTCCAGTACAGGCAGCGCACCATAGAGATAGCTTATACTATGAGACAATGTCCCTGCTCACCTTTCATACAACTTCCAAAGTACCAAAAACATGACCAAAAAAACCCACAAAGAACTAATCCAGGAGCTGGAGAGGTGACTTGGCTGCAATTCTTTTGACAACAAAAGATAATTCAGAACTGATGGATTTAAAATTACAAGTCCAGCTTTTCAATTTCCCAAAGATCCTCCAGTGACTCATTTCTGCTCTGGAGAGCACAGCAGACATCGGATACTTCTGTTAACAGAAAAGACATTACTTTGATTTGTTAGCAGCCCATGACACTATGATCAACTTTTTAACTACACCTAAAAATGAGAACTGGAAGTCTCCAGCATACACTGCCCCCTAAATTCAGATTCCCTCTCTAAACTATTCAAAAAGAAGGAAAAACCAGCTGCAAAAGGCCAGTATTCACCTGTAAGAGAATTCCTAAGCAGAAGTTAGTCTTCCAAATAAAAAACCCTGAAGTACAAGTAGCACTGACCTCTCCTATCCCTGACCAAACTACGAGGGATGTCAAAAGATACATCCCTCCTCCAGTACCTAATCCAACCTCCGAGCAGACCACAATATAGAAAAATCAGCACTGCAGCGATGAATCATTGAACAAAACCAGCAGCCTTATCTCCAACTTAAGCCTTATCCAGTCATGAGTCCGTGTTCAAAATGCTGATCTGCTGTTTTCCAGGAACACTTGTTAAACGAGGGCAGACTAACCACTCCCACCTTTTCTAGTGTCCCTCAGTAAGTCAAATGATTCATTTTGTTCAATACTATCCTGTAATGTTGCTTTCACCTCGGAAAAATTTCAATATGTTCTAGGGGAAGACTGGAGTTCCAAGGAAAATGCTCTGAACTTACTGGAATCCATCATCCCCTGGCCTATTTCAAGCACTGATCTACAAGTTCCAAGATGGAACAGACTGGTACTTCCTCAAAAACTTCTGCAGAAATTTCTCTAAGTGATGTTTCCTGTTCTTAACTGAACTATTTTCCTCCATTTTAAGGTATTTGCAGTAGCAGCCAGAGGCTCTGGGATATGATGGAATGAGGAAATGCACTGCACAGGATGCAAAACTCCTCTGTATCACTGATCTTTTAAGNATAAGAAAAACAAATTAGGTCCTTGTTCTTGAGGATGCTTACATGCTTAGTCTATAGAAAGTGCCCATTCATGACAACCAAAACAAATTAAAAATTGAGCAGGGAATAACCACATTACTTATTAGGATTACCTGTTATTACTAGTTAGTCATTAGAAAAAACCCTGTTTAATTTCAATAATAAACTAGTAACTGTTTCATCCAGGCCAGCCACTCCAAGTACTTTATTGCACACACTCCCAGATATTTCAAATTCCCATCTGAATCAAACTACAAATCGTCATGCAGCTTATTTGACTTGAGGAAGTCAAATACAAAAAGAAGGTGAGGCTGGTTGAAGAATGAAGTTTGCCATTTTTGAGCCAGTCTTCCTGAATCCTGGGTATAAACTCAGCAGTATAAATAAACACAGACCTTCCTGGGAAGTATGGAAGAAATGGAAAGGCCAGCTGCTTAGGAAATTAGCTACATCTTCAGTTTTCACAGAACACACTTACGTTGTTAAAGAAAGGGCTGTAAATAACTGAAATTTTCAGTTCATTTCAAATATCAAATAATGAAAATAACATTATCAGGTGAATATTTGGTTTGACCCTTTTACAGATATAAAAAGATTTAATGAAAGCAAAGTACACAAAGCTGATCATCAGTTTTGATTTTATAGATCTAATTTAGCAAATCTGATGCAGAATAAAGAAAAATGCAATGCTTCACCTACATTAAAACTCTGGAAAGGAAAAAAATAATTGCTGTTCAATTTTTACCTCATTTAATTATTTACAGTACAGACTGTGTCTAGTGCATTGTATAATCCACTATGTGGGCCAAAATTCCCTCTATTGCAAAGACTGGATATTTCCTCCAGAATCCAGCTCACTAATCAATTATATCAGTACCACACCAGGATTCCCAGAGATTAGGACTAATCTCAGAGCTCTTCAGTAAGTGCAAGTGTGGTGAAAGCTCTTTAGGAAGAGCAGGGCTTTGTCTGTCTCATCTAAGAGAACCAATGTGCATTTAGAGAACACGCCAGCTCCTGTTTACCAAGGTGGGAGGAGAAAATTAAGCTCCCATCAAATGGCAAAGTTTTGGGGACATTACCCTCCCCCTCCCTTTTTTTATACACCTTAAATTAAGAAAATCAAATCCCACTCTGCCATATTTAATAGAAGTCTCACCCGACGCAGAGATAAACCCCCCAAAGTGAAAGCTGCTCTGCAGTGACAGGTTTTGTAGCACAGTGCCAGCACACTAACACTTCTCAAAGCACATCACTCACTGTAACTTCTCACAGAATTCATTTCCAGCAGCCTTCCTCCTTGGAACCAAGCCATGAGCCCAGGGAATTGTCCTTATGCCAGGTACAGCCCATGCCTGGTTGCTGGCCTTCTTCACCTTCCTCCTTACTTGTGGGATGACACAAATACCAGTTACTGCCCAGCTGCTGCTCTGCACTGCCAAAGGTGTTTCTCAAAACCTCAGTTATGGTGTGTAGGGAGAGTAACACCCCCTCCACCCACAGAATAATCCCAAAAGTACCAGGCAGGCTCCTGGCACGTTGTGGGATTGCTGTCTGACCTACACGCAGAGAGGGAGAGCCACTCCAGCAGAATCCCAAATCCTGTGTACATCCAACAAGAAGCCTGGAAATCCTGGATGTGCCACGAGCGTGTGACAGGCCGGTTTTCAACACTCTGCACTGCTGCCTCCCACAAAAAAAAGGCAGCAAATGGACCTCCTGAAGGAATCATGCTCCTCCACCCAAAAATCAGGGCGTCAGCACAAATTAGGAAGATATTATAGATGAATTACCTGCAGTGAACTTGGTTTAAGGAAGAAACAAAAGAAAGGGGTAATGATAAAAAAATGAAGATGACCAAAGCCTGAAGTCCTGAATTAGCAGACACCCTTTTGAAGCAAGAACATCCTTTAAGTTACCCAACCTTCCAGCACCGGTGCACACACAGGCGTAGAGTCTACCAGACAGAGAAATAACTTGCCAGCTGAATTATTAGCACAGCCTAAGTTCCCATTTGTCATTCTAAGCTTCCCTAAAGAGTTAACCAACATATCTAACACTGTCTTTTGAAGTGCAGTTTTAAGAGGACTGCTCACTCTTACAACAAACCTGGCATGTAACTGTTCCAGTGCTTAACAGAAGAACACTTAATTAAGTCACTAGTCTGAACAAGTTCCAACACATTTTCTTGGACATGGGATGTAAATGTGGTGGGTACCAAAGCACCCAGGGAGAGCATACACATCAAAACAATTACATATTAAACGAATTAATTTATCACCTATCTGTCAGTATACAGAGACTGTTCCTGGGAGTGTTGACTCTCAACAATGAAAACATGTTTGCAAAGCTTGATAATTGCCGTCTAGTCTACATTTTCAGTTTATAGCAATGACAGTGCCCTATTTTCACCACAAGGAGTTTAAATCCAAAATACTTTTAACTCTGTAACATTACCAAAGACACTGCTCATCAGAGGTGGCTGCACATTCTTTTTCCCTTTGGGGGAGTGGAGAGGGAGAGAAGCTCAACCTCTTTCACATGAAAAGTCAGTAAATCAGACCCAATTTAAGAGATTCTGCTTACCATGCCAGCAGAACAAATGAGCTAAAATGATATCCAGAACATCTGGATGCAATAGTTAGCTAGAATTAAAAGCATCTTCCAAAGAAGAGAACAGCCAACAAAGGAACAGAGAGAGCTTTGCTACTGTCCCCTGTGTGGCAGAACCATAACATAAAAGATTTACATGTTTGTGTGGGTATTTTAAGCATTGTTTTAAAACTCTGTTAAACAGACAAGGCCATGCAGTGCTCCTTAAAGTTTTAAGGACTTGCTTTCTCTAAGTGACACCAGAGATTTCCAGTCAAAACCTTTTTTCCACCATATTTTTCTGGTCTTCCTCCTCCTGCCTGGAGCTTACCCCTAGTTTTTAACTTGGGCAGCATCTTCAACCTCTCCCTCCCAGCACTAGGGAGCTCTGTGCCCACACTGGCACCCCTGGCCACATCCAGCCTGACATACCCTTAAATATTCCCGTGATGCAGAGCTGCTGCTGCTCTGCACTCTCAGTATGAGAAGGCAGGGACAGAGAAGCAGCTTGTCCCAGGCCACACAGGAAGCTTTTTGGCAACACAGTGAGCTGAACCTGTTTCCCAAGTCCCAGAGCAGCAACCTCACTATTGAACCACCTTTCTTCTACATAAAATACCTGAAACTATTCAGATTTTAAGGCAAAGGCATATGTTCAAACCTGAAAACTGTTTAAACTGTTGAATGCCACAAATGTCTACCAGACCTGCAACTCCCTACTCGTGCAGATAACATCTGTTAAGAGTAAGTGGCTCATACAGTTCTGCACCAGAAAGCTTAATAAGTTCCTTCTCCAAGATTAAAGAAACACCTACACATTCTAGATGCTTCTGCAAGTCCCTGGAGGGAGAAAATGCTGCTTAGTGCTGAGACAATGAACCAGCTTCCTTCCTCAACAGCAACAAAACCCTGCTGCTTTACCTAGCACTGAGAGGAAAGTGTTATTTATAGATTTGAGCTCTATACCTACACGTACCTAAGTATTTCTCACAGTTAGGGGTACAGCATGTATCAGGATGACCTTAGACCTACGTATTTTCAAAGTCCTAATCTGAAAGATCAGTGTAAGAGCAGAAAAAAATTTGAAGCAGCTCAGCCATTTCTTCCATTCCAATTAATTTCAGTCGTTCTCTGCATTGAAGTATAACTTCAAAACCTGAACTGTTCTTTTCACTCAGACCTCTTCAGCAGGCGATTTTTTTAAAGCAGTTACATTATTTTCATATGTCAAGTAAGCTCACTAGGATTACGATATTTAGGTTTCTTATATAATTTTATAAATCATTGACAGCAGTGCTTCTAGCCACGTCCTACTGCATTTAGTTTCAAAACCAAAAGAATACATGTACTGACTGTTGTGTTTCTTACAGAATTTCCTGGTGACTGCTAAAGCACTTGTTCCACACTGTAAAAATGTTTTATGCTAAAGCCAGTTACCTAAATTCCCATTTTGGCAATGAAATAAGTTACTATCCTGTATTTTCATGCAATTACACAACTGCACAAAGGTTCACTTGGCTGCAAACCCCAGTAAGTGTTTTCTAAGACTGTTTCTATTGTTCATAATTATCAGAGAACAAAAAACCCTGCCAAAAGCCATCTCGTAAGACAGATACATGCTCTCATATCACAAACTACTGTTTGCCTAAACACTGATGTAGAGCTGGATACCTCCAAAAGCACAGCAGAGCCTGCGAGGAAACTTCTCATTAGAACATACACTCACTTGCCAACACTGCTGGTTTGCTGCACTTTGGAGGAACTGCATTTACCATAATAACTGTCAGCTTAAATAACCAGGAACCGTCAGTAATAAAGACATCGATGGAATTCTAAATCTACTAAAACAGATTAAGAATTTTGCAGGCCTGGCAGTTTGGGCTACATCCAACACTACACTGGAGACTGTGTTACAAGCCGAGATCTGTTCTCATTTCAGTACTGTCCTCAAGTTCTTTCTAATCTGTTACAGTCAATAAAAACTGACTTCTGCACTTCCTCTCTTCCACACCAACTCTGACATGCAGTCAGCCTTTGCTTGAGCTGAGACAGCTCTGCTGCCTTCTGGAATAAGCCCCAGCTACCTGGAAAAAACAAGGCCTTTTCCTGCATTCAGGTCTCTTCCTCATGCACACGTCTTCTGTATTCCCCATGTGTGTGTCTGTCTCCTGTCACTCAGCTACTACTCCTGAGGAAAAATAAATACGGGAGAGAAGGAAGAGGAGGGAAAGCATTAAGATGCTGCCTACTTTTCATACAATGATTCTTCTTTGCCTGTTCTCTAATTTGTATGAAAGTATCTGCTCCTCTGAAACATTTCAACACCGCACTACACCTGCCAGTGACCCACTGTGCATCTTCTTCTTTAATTTTACCCTTAAAATGCAGAGCTACGCAACAGAACATGAGGGCCAAATGGAGTTTTAAAGCACAGAAAGGGCTCAAGGAAACAGGTATCTTTAGAATTCATGAACTCGGAATGAAATCTTCTAAGCATAATCATATCACAATGTTTGATAACTGCAAATAGAACTCAGCGAGTCACACAAAGGTTTATATTTTATGCAAAGCTGACTCCAGTGGTGTAGCACTCACTGATACCCAAGATGCATAAAACTCCCATGTATTATTTCTTGAATTATCACTTTCTGCATCAGTGCTTATCTATCCCCGAATTAAAAGGCTCTCCTTCAAATATCAGCCAGGCCCAGCATCTCTCCCTACCACAAAAAAATTTCAGCCCACTTTTAACACTTCCTCATGTGACAAACGGGAAAACACCACTTCTACACTTCTGCGCTTCACAAACCCGACAGTTTTATGTACTGTTACTTGTGTGACCCTCTCAACCAAAAATAACAAGTAGGAGGGAACAAGACTGAATGGACCCAAAACGCAAGTTCACTGTTCCACAAGGCAGAGTAACGCATGAGAGAGCAACCAGTCAAAGTTACCACACACACTTGCAGCTCGGTTAGGATTGTGTTCGTGCTGCATCAAAATAAATGCAGCCCAAATATTAAAAAAAACCAAACAAAACACAAAATCCAACAAACCCTGTTGGTTTGGTTTCGACAGCGAGAAGCCGCTCCTCACATGTCATAGGCCCCAAAACTGTATGATCAAACACGGCTCTGAGCTGCAGGGTCATGTATGGGATTGGGTAAGGAGAAGAGAAAATTTATCTTTACAGACATTACAGCTTCTGTCAGGACAGCAAGGCATTCCTCAAAAGGCAACAAAGAAGCTGATGCTGTTCAGCTTGCTCTATGCCTAGCAGTCTCTTTAAAAGTATTCTGCTTTGATAAGAAGGTGAAGCATGGAGAGATGTAGCTTTTAAGAATCTAAAAGAAAAAAATTTAAAAAGCTTCTGCCTCTCAGCTTTAGTCAGGTAAGTAACACCACTTAGCTGATGCCTAATTCAGGTGCTCAGCCTAACAAAGTAATAACTGTTTCCCCACTTGAAGACTATTCATTCTGCTTGATTATAAACACAATACACTGCTTAGTGAAAATTAAACATTTTTTTAACAGAAGGCCTCAAAGCAACAGCCTGCCAAAGAGAAAACTGCTGTCCTCTTGATGTTACTTTGCAAACATTTGATGCACTAACATAATGCCTTTTATGAAGGTCATGCATTAGTTCCTCCCAAGGGAGCTGCACAACACATACAGAATTTAAGCCTGTGTTAAGTTTAGCAGCGTGTCAAATGCCTATCTGGAATTTTACAGGTGATAAAAACGGCGCATATAACAACAGTGGTTACAGTTTAACATTCATTTATAGTCAAGTTATCCATTTAAAGACACTTTGGTTCAGTAAATAACCAGCCCCGGTTACAGCTAACCCAGAACAGAGCTCGGAGCGTGCCAGCAGCCTCCCCACACACCCCTCTCCAAAACTTATGCCTTCCAAAGCTAAAAACAAACCCGGCACTACACGCTGGCTGTCCCAGCCCCACTGAGCTCCCCTGGGAGCTGCAGCTGGGGTAGGGATCCCACAGGCGAACCGAGCCGAGGGAGGGTGCTCGGGGAGCCCACACCCTCGCAGGCACCATCCCTGCAGGCTCTGCCCCGATAACATCGCTCCTTCCCGGCGTGCTCCAACACCGGAGCGGCGAAGGCGAGCGCAGGGAGAACCGACCGTGACGAGCAATGAGATCACCTCTCCTCTTACCTCTGGGGCTGTGACAGCGCCCTGCCCGCGCCACCGGGGCACCCGACACCGCGCTGCCCCCGGGGGACGCACGGGCAGAGCCCCCGGGGGACGCACGGGCAGAGCCCCCGCGCCGCCGAGCGCCTTCCAGGGAAAACGGAAAGGAAAAAAGGAGGGAGAGGCGCAGGGGCGGCAGGACAGTGCCCTGCGCGGTCACACACCGGGCAGGCGCGGAAGGAAGGACATCACCCAGGGCGGGCCGAGCCCCGCCCCGGGCCGAGGCACTTACTGGAGTCCTGGCAGTGCGGGAGCCCCGTGAGGAGAGCCGGGCGCTCCCCGGGCCCGCTCCCGGCCCCGCTCCCGCGCCCCGCACCGGGAACGGGCTCGTCCCGCCGCCTCCGTCCGCACCGCTGGCCGCCCGCACTGCGCCTGCGCCACCGCCAGCGCCGCCCCGCGGCCTGCTGGGACATGTAGTGCGGCGCGGGGGGCAGGGGCGAGGCACGGGCCCTGCGGCGCGGGCAGGATGGGAATTGTAGTCCAATTACTGGGATTCTAATCTGGTGTTTACTGGGGAGGCCCCAGCGGGGAAGGAAATGTTGCACACTGTGAGGAAATTCTTCCCTGTGAGGGTGGGGAGGCGCTGGCACAGAGAAGCTGTGGCTGCCCCTGGATCCCTGGAACTGTCCCAAGCCACGNGGAAAAAAGGAGGGAGAGGCGCAGGGGCGGCAGGACAGTGCCCTGCGCGGTCACACACCGGGCAGGCGCGGAAGGAAGGACATCACCCAGGGCGGGCCGAGCCCCGCCCCGGGCCGAGGCACTTACTGGAGTCCTGGCAGTGCGGGAGCCCCGTGAGGAGAGCCGGGCGCTCCCCGGGCCCGCTCCCGGCCCCGCTCCCGCGCCCCGCACCGGGAACGGGCTCGTCCCGCCGCCTCCGTCCGCACCGCTGGCCGCCCGCACTGCGCCTGCGCCACCGCCAGCGCCGCCCCGCGGCCTGCTGGGACATGTAGTGCGGCGCGGGGGGCAGGGGCGAGGCACGGGCCCTGCGGCGCGGGCAGGATGGGAATTGTAGTCCAATTACTGGGATTCTAATCTGGTGTTTACTGGGGAGGCCCCAGCGGGGAAGGAAATGTTGCACACTGTGAGGAAATTCTTCCCTGTGAGGGTGGGGAGGCGCTGGCACAGAGAAGCTGTGGCTGCCCCTGGATCCCTGGAACTGTCCAAGGCCAGGCTGGACAGGGCTTGGAGCAGCCTTGGATAGCGGAAGGTGTCCCTGCCCATGGCAGGGGATGGAAAAAGAGGATCTTTAGGGTCCCTTCCAAACCAAACTGTTTTGTGAGCTATGATTCTATGAACTGGCATTCACCAGCCATGTGATGTTTAACAGGCCAAGTGCCAGATTCTGCACCTGGGGTAGATCAACCCTGGATGTACGGACAGGCTGGGGAATGACACTGGAGAGCAACGCCCTGGAAAGGGGCCGGGGGTCCTGGCTGATGGCAAAGTGAATATGAGTCAGCAGTGCCCTCAGAACACATAGCACAGTTGGCTTCCCTTACTCAAGGACATCCTGGAACTAACAAGATTTAAGGATGTAGTAAATCATGATGTGATATATGTCTGTGTATACTTTTCTAATGTGGCAAGAACCTCGAATTCTGTGTATCCCACAGCTGAACTATCTTCCAGGAGACTCAGGTGCTGCCTCACAACCTTTTGCCATTGGTCCTAGTGGCAAATGACAATTTCCCGTAATGATGTTTAACCAGTTTTACCGGGAAGTTACTTCTCTTATAAGCAGATATTAAATTTATACTGAAAAACGTCGTGTTTTCTAAAATAGTAACACAGAAATGTTTTTCCTTGCTTAAAGCAGTGATATCTCTAATTATAGAAATCATTTGAACTCTGCCGCTGCCTTTAAATGCATCTTTGTTTCGAGCTGGCATGTAACAACCATACTTCACAGTGAAACAAAAGCTGTAATCAGAGCACAACAATAAAAGCTGAAGTCAGCCGCAAACAATGCCGCACCATTCCCATGGCAACTTTTCCCTATCAAACCCCGGAGAGGTCACACACTCTGCAGCTGCGCGAGCCAGAGGCTTTTCAGTTTGGACTTCATTCACAATTATTCATACATTTTTTTGTTGTTTTTCACTTAACAGTGTTTTACTGGAGTTAACGCAAGACGATGAACAGTGGGCGGCACCACGTCTCTCCCCGGCTGAAGTTCCAGGTTGACATTTCTCATCCTGAGAGAACTGTGGGCACCGTGGAGCTATTAAATGACTACGGGATGTGTCCTGCCATCACACTGCACATGGAAGAGCCTTTTACAAAATTATGCACCCTTTTTACACTCAAAAAGCCATAAAATCAAAAGCCATTCTGCAACACATGAAAACTACAGCAGTCTACAGTCTGATCTGCCTTAACTTGCAAATATTTCCTCCAGCCTCCCACACAAGGTTTGAACAACCATATATTCTGACAGTAGGACTCAGGAAAGGGTAAAAAGGTGATTACACTTAAAAGAAGGAGTGTATTTTATTGGAATTGGGTAGCAAACCTCATATTGTAGTTTACCATGGTTTCTATCTTGAAACACTACTGCTACTTTCCTTTTAGGATGGCCTAATTCTCCCAATTTAGTAAGGAGACAATCGGGTATGTAAGGAACTACCTTTACTTAAACTGAGACACAAACACTTTAATATAGCCATATTCTGTCATTTCTGCTGTTCACAAAGGTACTTGCATGAAATTCGCATGTGGACAACCAAAAAATGAAGAGTTGTGAACCTTTAACGTCCAAGACATAAATGCAGTTATCTCTAATGCCCCAGCTTAAAGCAAAAGTTGCTTTCAGTATAATGCTGCTCACAGTTCCAGTGTGATGAACTGTAGTGGTACAGAGGCTGCTTAAAGCTCAGCTGAGCTCCCTGACTTCGGAACAACTCAGTATTTTCAGTGTGGAACATGGAAATGCAACAGTTGAAAGTGATTGTGATGACAAACAGGTAAACTTCGGGTGTGAAGTGCCTGGGTTACCCAGGGACTTTCCTATTCTGCAGCACTAAGTAGGCATGCAAAGATTACAAAGGACAGGACCTATATTTTACCTACCCTGCCACGTCTAAAAATATTCAACATCAAAGTCTGCACTGGCTTCTGCTCCATGCCACTGACTGCAGTGTAGAAATTGGTTCAGGGCCTAGTATATTCCAGCAGAATTATGAGACAGGCACTTATTTCCTCTCCAGTTGTCTCTATTCATAGTTTTCAAATGCTGGCAGGTATCCCCACAACAGCCTTCATGTCTGGCAAAAAAAAGCTGGCAGGCCCCTGCTGTGCCAGCCCTTTACTCAGAACCTGCTTGTGATTCCCATCACTGAGACAGGTAGGAGGAGGGTTTGGACATCAATTCCTCCTGGGATTTCAGTTGCTCAGAATACAGTTTATAATAAATAGCATTTGGTGAGTGACCTGCAGCAACAGGTACCCTTAGGAACAAGTGTTTATCTCACACATATGGAAACTGCCAGTGGAACAGTAATACCAGAGGAGCAGCGTGTATCTATCCATATAAATGCAAACATAGATGTATAAATACACAAATCACATACGTATCTTGTATATATAAATTCACAACTTGCACATCTCGCGCAAAGAAGCAGAAATATCCAAAAATTCCAAAATATCACTTTTCTAATGGTGCTTTCATGATGGATAATTTTACCCAGCAGAGGAAGTTCAGCAACTTCATAGGTATGCAGAAATAAAGAGCTATGAACAAAACCTCACTTCATTGCGCTAAAGAAATTAATTCGGCCTTGGACAAAACGGTTTTGTTAAAACTAACAGTTATGTTGCCGTGGAAAACAGGAAAAAAGCCTGGCCAGTGAATTACTGAGTGCAGAGCAAAATGCTGTCACTATATTCTGTTTTTATGGGTTCAATATTGCAAATTCCATCCACATGCAGTATGCCTCCTGTGCACTATTTTAAGAGGGGTGTTGCTGACTTCAATGGGTCTACTTTTCTTAGAGGCTGTGACCAGACCAGGTCATTACTCTGCTGACACCTTCAGTGTTAGCAACCAAGGAAAGCTTTTCAGTCATTAAACTTCATCCCAGAGGACGAATGTCTGAGTTTACTGCAGTGGCATGGGGCTAATTAGGTAGTATTTATTACCTAATTAAATTACTTGCCATAACAGAGAGAGAGACACCAAAAAATTCTCCAAGGCTCCCACCAGTGTGACCTGGGGAAGAACAACCATTGCTGCTTCAGGGCTGCCAGTTCTGTGACAGAGAGAAGCAAGCAGGACAGACTCTGAGAAATGAGGTTGCCCTCTCCACCTCTGGAGTAGACCCTTGTTTATATAACTCTGGCTCCTGGGCGAGCCTAACAGGTAGTGAAGGACAAACATCCTCTCCATCCCTGCAGGTAACGAGCTCAAGCACTGCAGAAGGTTTCCCTCCGGTCAGTGCCTTGCAGGACTCTGCATCTCTGCATGCGATGGGCACCTTGAGGGCGACGCAGACAAAACCTCTCCATGCTTCCCCCGGGGAGGAGAGGAGCAGGAGCATTAAAACCCCTGCACGTCGGAGCAGACAGTTTAATTCAAAAGCTGCTTTAAAGCGTATTTGCAATATGCACTTTAAAGCTAAAACTTCATCTCTTCTGATGAAATGATGTTGACAGAGCTTGGAAATTTAATCTCATATGAAGGCTGGATTCATTCAGCTTCAGCTGCCAGTCACTGGATCTTGTTATTAATTTGATATTGAAGTAGAAAAGCACCCTGATGTAGCTGCTGTGGATAAGTACTGATACACAGTGATGAAGTAATTTCCCAGCCTTTTAAGTGCTCTGTTTCCCTGAAAGCCATATTTAAACACTTCGAGTTCGTTAGGAGTTTAATATTCTTATGCTGCAGTTGTTTTCCTCATTCCTATGTGCATAGTATTATACTAAAATACATATGGTGATCCCTCATTTTCACCAAACAGTGCATTTTTATTTTGCTTCCATCTTTCTAGATATAAAGTTTCTTAGCAAAAAAACAAAAAAAAGCCCTTTTATTCCCTTTTGTCTATTTCAACCTAAAACCATTCCACATTAAAAAAAAAAGTGAATTGTCTTGAAAATACAGTGTCCCTGCAATAAAAAGATTGAAATGCTTTCATTTCATTTCAAAGCTTAAAAGATGAGAGCTTAATCTTCTTCAGAAAAGGGCGTATTCTGCACTGAAATATATGCAAACTGCCCAGGGGGCTTTCGGCTCACACGGCTGCTGCAGTCAGGTCAGGACAGTGCCTTGCTGCTGTCACTGGGCAGGATGGGAGGCAGAGGCTCACTGTTTTGTGTGTTTTATTTGTTTAATTTTTCACTATGCACTGTTACAGAGATAATTTACATTTATATTAGCTAGTACAGTGCAGAGTGAAGCCGGCGGTTGAAGCTGCTCTCATTTTGCTTTTACCAGGAGCTATAACATCACACTCTGCTGTAAGTCCCAGTCCTCAAAGGACCAGGGCTGGAGACTGCACTGGATGTGCCTTTTAAATTGTTATAAGCTGTGATGTGAGCTGTATTTCACAGGAATTACTACAGCAGGAACGACCTGAACCAGTGGAGGAGAAGCCTTAAAAGAAGCAGTGGCAGTGCAGCAGTGACCTGACCTGAGCTGGCTTTGGGGCACAGGAACTCGCTCCAAACACCCCTCTCTTATCCTGAGTGACCACCAGAACAGATGGAGCCCAGAGTCAGGGACTAAATGAATTCCACAGACATGCTTTTACCCTTTGGATTCTCTCCCCTGTCTCTGTGGTGGGCAGCGAGCTGTGTGGGGCTTGGCTGGGGTTAAACCACCACGGGGGGAAAGTAAAAAAGCTTTAATTCGGTTACAGCAGGATCCCAGAGTAAGTGGCAATGCCCTGCCCTTGGCACACCCTTCTGGCTTAGCTGGGGCTGATATTTCCCAAGCTGGGGAATCCCTTGGTGATGGCACTCTGCTTTCGCCACCCGGTCAAAGCAGTGTCCCAAGTGGTGACAGTCCCACTGCTGGTGCCACCAGCCCTCAACCCCTCACTGGTACCCACCTATGGATGTACCCCACGGGGATGCCCACACAGGTGGCCTAGACCAAGGTTCTTCACAGCAAGAACAGCTCTGCAGCTGGAGATCCAAGCAGCAGTGCCTAAAATGTGGTGTTTTACCTCAGAGGAAGAGCTGCAGGGGCTCACAGTGCAAGGTAAAAACTGCCCCAGCCCTGTGACACACAGCACAGCACCAGCACGACCTCGTTTGATGATTTCAGATGGGGTCAACGTTTTTCCCAGCCCACTCTTGCCCTGGCAGGTGTTGTGCCAGTTCAGGTATCGCCTGGAACTCTGAGCTGGCACAGAGGCGGCGTTACAGCCCAAAACTGGCACGAGGTCCAGAGAAAACACCTTGGCTCATTCACTGCCATGTGATCGTGTCACCCACACAGACATTAAAAAATGTTCAAGAGCTGGAGTGTATGGAGGCCCTGGCTAACAGCTAACGTTGTAACTTATAAGTTCATAAAATAAAATAAGCAATTAATAAAGATTTATTAAAAGATAAGGATATATCTATAAAATCCACCATACTACATGACACAACTTGAAGTAGATAGCAAAAAAAAAAATCCCCAAACCCAACTCTGTGCCTACATTTATAAAAGAAAATATGAAAATTTGTTTCCATTTCATCTAGAAGGAATGTGAAAATCTTTGAATGTTTAGATTTAGAAAGTGTGTGAAAAAATGAGGCTCTGGAGACATTCCCAAACGGCATTTTAGCCTGTTGGTGTCCCCTTCCCAGGTTGTTCCTTGAGTGCTGTTCTACATCACCTTCAGAGAAATTATTTTGTAGTCTCTTAGGCTGGTTTCTGAGTAGAAAAACTGAGCTCCCTTCAGCCCTAATAATTCCCATTTCTTGGGTGAAATGCCTGTCATCTTTTTTGGACAATCCCCATTTTTCCTACCTCATCACTTCTGAAGAGCTCCCAGGAAGTCCCAGCATGATATGCTTTTTTTACCTCTTTTTGTGCCATCCCACAGACTCTGCTGCCTTCAGTAATGTTCCTTTGTATTTACCTTGGAGGAAAGACTAAAACTGGCTGCTGGAATTAAAGCAGCTCAAAATTTGATCCCACACTCGACCAAATTTCAGTGTGTGTAACTTCCAGCTGCTCTGATTTTTAGTGTAGGAAGCCACAGCCCTTGCACATGGTGCCCATAGGTTACTGCTCGTAAATCAATTGTGAATATTTTGTCATCAAAAGCTACCCAAATTGGGTCTTTCCAATTTAAAAACCAGTGTCTTTATTACATTATATCTGGTATTTATACTTTTTTAAGTCAGTGTAAGAATAAGGCTCTCTTAGTATGTTCTTATGGTAATGGATGCAGTTATGACATGATCCATAAAATCCCCTGCTGCCAAGAGCTCCTACCCAGAATCCAGCCTGGATTTATCACTGCTGGGGAGAGACCTGGGGCCAGACCCAGCCCTGGTCCTGCTGAGCTTTCCCTGCTGAGGAACAGGGTTTTCCATGGAGATAGCAGCCCCTGTGCCTGCGGCACAGCCAGTGCCTACCACAGGGCATGAAAGCAATCCTGGCCTCTCCTTCTTGGTCCCCAAGGATGCTATAGGAGACAACAAGTTTCCTCTGGAGCCCTCTTTCCAAGCCCTGTTGCCATCAACCTGCACACTCAGTGCTGAGCATGGATGGAATTGAACTGCTGCTGAAAATTATTTCCCTGACTACGCGCCCAGCACCGCTCCAGGTATTGCTCCAGCTTGTCTGGCTTTTCAGCATTTCCTTGCTCTCCACAGATTTTCCACTCCTGCTAAAACCAGCTCCACAGGTTGTGGCAGTAGCTCCGAGGGGTTGTGTAAACAGCAGCATTGCCAGGTCAGCTGCACCTCTGCTCGGCCGGTGACAGCGCTGGCGTCTGCTCCCTGCCATCTGTCATCTGCAGGGGGACAGATGTTGACAGCTGTTCTCATGCCAAATGCCACCTTTGCCATCCGGCTACTGTGCTCATCCAGCCATGACATTTATCTGAGTTAGACTGGTGGCTTTATATTTCAGAGGCAGAGACCCATTTTCCATGGTAAGCGGGTTGGATTTTTGTTTCTCCTGATAGCTGGAATGACAACAATTCTAGAAGGTGCTCTGGGCTGCTCTGTGGCGTTTTAGGATTTTTTATTATTATTCTGTAGATACGTGAGCTATGAAATGCATCTTTTTTTTTTAGTGCAATTCTGATATTAATGATGAAAGATGACAGATTCTGTCGATCCTGCTTCGTCTTGGGAAGAAAACCCCAGAACTGACTTATCCTTTGGATCTTTTGGCAGGTTCATCACACCTCAGAAATATTTATAAATAGTCATAGTGGCATGGGGCATTTGCCTGACTGGGAGTGACTTCCCTTCTAGGAAAATACCTCTGCAGATGTTAAATAATATCTTATGAATCACTAACACAAGGATTAATTAACTTTAGAAAGAATAGAGATAGAGCTGATTCAGTGTTTAAAAAAATGAAATAAATATTTGATGGCAATTAAGAGGCATGTCTTCTTTTTTGCAGGAATTAATTGAGTTACAGTTTTGCTAAAAGCATCCTTCAGTTTTGCTAAAAGCAATAAAAACTCAATAGAAGTATTTCGTGGTCCTGTTTTGAATTAATTATTAACCAGCAAGAGTAATGAAAATCATCAAATAAATTTGTCTCTCTCCATTAAAAGCATATCAGGGTGGTTTGCAGTGGCAAACCACAGCCAGACCTGACGTTTCTGAGGGAAAAAAGAGTGGCCAAAACAAGGACAAAGTAGAGCAGCTGGTTTTTTTGTGGCTGGTAGAGAACAGAGGAGAACCTGTGCTGGGGGGAGAACCCTGAGCTGTGCTGGGCACAAACCTGCCCTTTAGGGAAGAGCCCTGCAGGGCTCCCTCGTGTAGCTGCAAGTTTATCTCTGTGTCCATACACTGTTTTACAGCTGTAGGGCTAATTTTTCTTTTATTTTTAAGATACACTTTTTGGATAAAAAACCATCCCAAAATCTTAACAGCAAACGGTTCCCTTGTTTGGAGTTAAACTTTTGTTTTTTTCCTTTTACCCTTCTTCCCTTTGAGAAATCAGGAACCGTATTTTCTCAGATTTCAGTGTTGCCTCTCCGGGGTGAAGGCTGGGAGCAGGTTATGGAGAGGGCTCCTTGATCTGCAGCAGTGGTGGTACCCACAGCGAGGGGAACCGCCCTGGACCGGAGCCTGTCTGCTGGGGAAGCATCCTCCTCCTGGGGGCTTATGGAGCCATCCAAGCAGTTCCTGACTCCTGTGCCCTTAATCTGAGTTGTTTAAATGAAGAGACTCCTGGGAACGCTACAAAATTGCAGTTTGCTCAGAAATCAAGGGCCAGTGGGCAGTGGTAGGAAGCCAATTTAGTCCACAAAAGGCGAGAGCCGAGATAAGGAAGAACAAAGGACAAAAGGAAAAAAAGGCAGAAATCATGGCTAACAATTATATGAGTAACCCACTCACTTCTCTGCAATGATTAAACATTAAACTCCCACAAGCTAAGCAAACAAAAAAAAATCCTCTTAATTCCCCCAAGGCTCTTGTCTTTGTGGCAAGGGTAAGTGCAGCTGCATCCTCTGCTGAGCTCCCCTCTGCCCTGGAGGTGCTCTCTGGATGAGCTGTCTGTGCAGGGGTGTCTGTATCGGGGTGTCTCTGGCCAGGCTGGCCTCACGCTGGGGTGATGAGCACTCTGTGCATAAAGCTCCTACACCATCCCTACAGATGCAGCAGGGCGTCAGAGTTTCTGTCCCCCTGCTCCACCTTACCTGCATGAGTTCAAGTCCAAAGAGGCAGAATTGCACCTTTTTATTTTCCCTACAGAGGAATGATCTGTGTTTGCCTCTCCTTAGCTGTTATAACCCCAGTAACTTGTCCTCCTTTAGCTTCACTTTATTCACCAGGCAGATCCCAGGCACACGCAGACTGCCTGTAGCCCGAAATTTGCCTTTTGCTACTTATCGCCTCTCCGCAACTTTAATTATTCCAACTAACTTCAAAAAGCAGAAGGAGATTTTAAAATCGTCCCAGATTACAAAGCAGGGAACTCAATTTACTTTTGCAGAGCCGCCTTGCCAAAACAAAGACCGCAAAAGTAGTTCTCTCCTAGGTGGACTCAACCACTGCTTTATCAAAGAAAGGAACGGAGCAGCCAGCTTCCCACACGGCTCCCTGGAACCCAGCTTCCCTCGGGAATGCAGCACAAGCATGCACAGACATGCCAGGGCGAGCAGCACGCAAACAAACCTTCCTTTGCAGGGTCCCACAGTGCTCTTGCTTAACCAAAGCTCGGCTTTCCACCTCCGCTTTGCTCGGCGTTTGCGTTGCTGGAGGTAAGTGGGGTCAGCAGAAGTTGCTGAGGTTGGGATTCAGTTGTTTTTTTTTTTCCTGTGGACAACACAGGAGGGTAGGGAATGAATTCCCAGCAGGTAAAGCTCTGAGGTGGTGCTATCCCAGGGGCAGCTGGAGAAAAGGGTTTGAAATCCCCAGTTGCTGACCATGAGACTTTCCCTCTGGAGCATCTCCCCCACTGTCTGAGCAGCACTGAAACCCAGGAAGGTCTGGGGCCACTGTGAGAGTCTGTGACGGAACTGTGATGTGATTCCAAGAGCTACAAAATGATTTTGGGTATATTAGGTAGGTAAACAGAGGTGCCCTGGCTGCACACTTGTTCACAGACACACCAGCTTTGTGAAAACACCAAGATTCATCCAGACACACCAAAGGTCAGATGTGCAAAAAGGATTCCTGTTTGCAAAATTTGAAAATATCCCTCTCCTGCAGCTCAACTCTGAACACCATCACTTGGAAGGGAGTGAGGCATCTGAAATCAAAATTTGAAGTATGCTATCTTAGATGATTATTTATTCAAAGCTGTGGCCAAAACAATAAGACACTCACAGTCTACGCCTGACTGAAATAAATGGGGATTTATCCTGGTGGGGCTGTTCCTCAGCAGAACTAAAGGTAAGGCTGGGTAATTGCATCTGGTTGAGTTATCATGTCTAGTAAGTTAATTCAGCCATGTGAAAGGCTGAAAGACTTAAAATCCATGTGAGGGGATTTTTTTAATGTTTGCAATAGGCTATGGGCCTGTTTGTAGCTGGGGAATATGATACAGTGAATGAGAAGTGGCATATTAAACTCAGCTGCTTCAACAAATGCATGTGTAAATAACAGCGGTGGATTAAGGACTTAGTTTTAAAGAGTACAAATGTAGAGCTCTAAGGGAGTTAGAGAGCTGAACAGAGAAAACTAAATTAAAATGGTAAAATAGGAGAGGAAAGCAGGAGAAAGGAGAAGTGAAAACAACCAAAAAAGAAAGGAAATTATGGAGCAGACATAAAAACAGAGGAGATCACCAGGAAGAAAACAAAAACAGAGACTGGGTTGTCCCCTTTCAGATGGTGATTGTGAAATGAAAAAGCTTCACTGGAAGCTAAAGCGGTCACTTCAGTTCATCTCCCCTGGAGAAGCCCGTAAGCCGGCACGGCGTACCCAGAGATACGGAAAACGGTGAGTGTTGCTGCTGCGTAATCTGTTTTCTTTCATTTGATGAAGGTCGTGACTTTGACATTTTCCACCAGACTGGCCCGATTTGGGTGTCGGGCTGTTTGTTTGTTTACAGATGGAGAAATGTTTCCGACATCTGTCTGCATTCCCCTAGCAGCTACCTCATGATTCTTGCAGCTTCCCAGCCTTGCCCGGACCGTTCTTGGAAGGTTAGTTTAGTTTGTGTTGGTTAAAACACCCTTCAGCTGAACTCACTGAACACAACACCACACTGAGAACCGTCTTAGCCTTCATGTAATGTTTTGCTAATTTTAACAAACAGGCTGAGTGGTAGGAGCCACTGGGGTTGCTGAAGAGCCATGAAGAGATTACTGAGTCAGATATTTCTGGAAACGTCTAGATTTCTAGAAATACAGATGAAATCATACCGAGATCAGAGCACAGCTGTGCAGAGAAGAGGCAACTCATTTTTCACCTCCACTGTCAAGCCAAAATTAGTCCAGCACTGGTTGGAGAAGGGATGTGGTCTCTTGGTTTTACAGCAGCTGGAGCAGAGACCTGTGAAATGGGCCCAAGCTGGTGCTGGAGCTGGGGATTAATGAGTCCCCTGAGCCCTTGGAGCAGCTCCTGTCTCATTCCCATGTGCATCCCACAGCAGGGCCAACCTGCATCTCACCTCCTGGGTGCAAGAAACGAAATGAGTTTGGGAAATACACAGAAGCCACAAAGTCACTGCCTCAAGTGGAAATCTTGTGAAAAACCAAGCTGTTCTCTGAGCAGCCAAGTAATCAGGCTTACAGAGTTGTGTCTGGCCCTTATTCCCACCCCCTGTGGGGCTCCCAGCTCCTTCCCACGTCCTCCTGGCCGTCCCCTGGGGCGAGCCAGGGCTGGGGGTCAGCTGCCCAGTGGGCAGGACGGCAGCCAAGGACCACGTGTCCCGTCCGCCAGTGTCCCGACACACGTCTCTCCTCCCCACCCCTGCTGATTTTTATCATGTGGGCAGGCATGTCACTGGGTTTCTTAGGCTCTTTCAGATTGCATTTTAGCTAGCCAGCAGGCTCTGAATTCTGACAAAATGTACTTTAGCCTTAACACTGCTTTAAAATTGACTTCTGTGTAAGAAGACATGACAATCGATGTGTGTGAATTTGGGAGCTTATTGCCTGTGCAGTTTATCTACTAATGGCTATCCCTAAATGTTTTACACTTCCTACAGTATATCAGTGTTATAATTGTGCAACTAATTGAACAGAGCTTTCATTGAACTATCCCTAGGAACAATTTACACTTAAACACTCAACCAACCATTACCTAAAGCTTTTACAGAAATGATTACCATAAATTTCCTTTCAAAACTGTGATTTAGTACAAGCACACTGACTTTTTTTTTTAGCTAACAAAATATAAACTTTATGCTGTAGAAATGTGCACACAGCTCCTTACCTCAGAATTACTACGAAACATGCATTTGAAATACTGAGAAACTAGAGGGTAAATGTGTTTACAGGAATGAAAGGCTGACCGGAATGATAAATGAATCAGGCTTAATCAGAAACAAACAGAGACCTATTCATAGCTGTTTCAAAAAGGCAAGAATTTTGCAGATGTTGTTGGGTCAAGTTATATAAAAAGACAGTTTATAACGAGCAGAATGTGTGTGCTAAAGTCAAGGGAAGTCTTCATAGACACATGTTTTTCCCATAGCTACGTGACTTTATTCCCCAGCGGCGTGGTTTCATTTTGATACATGCTCCTTTTCATCTCTGACCAGGGCACCATCCCCGTGGTGGAGGGATTGCTGGAGAGCGCAGTGAGGACTTGGAGAGACATGAGAAACTGAAGTTGTAGACTTCATTCCCTTGAGACATCCCAATCCATACTAGCGGGAGCGATGCCCAGTGCTGAGCAAAACCTGTGCCGGGAATGTGCACCGTGGGCAGCACAGGGGCGGTGCTGCACTGCCCAGATTTTGGGCAAGGTCAAACATTGCCCTGACATATCCATCAGTGCTGCTGGGGTGCTCACAAGTGTGTGGGAAACACTTTCTTGGACGGCAGCTCTGGCTCCCATGGGCAAAGCTTCTCCTGGCTGCAAGTGAGGTTTTGAGAGCCTTGTGTTTAGAGTCCAGCAGGACTAAGGAGCTCATCAAGAGCTGGAGCCCGTTTTTCTCCCATCTCAAATGGTGGGAGAGTCAGGCAAAGGGCTGCAGTTCAGCCAGCAGAGGAGCTGGGGAAGAGCCAAGATGAGCTTTTAAAAGGCTCATGAGTTGACACTGATTTGCCTTTGAAAACCCTGAGCATCTGCACTGAAGCCCAGAAGACCAGAACCCGTTCACTGGCCTGGAGCCCAACACACGCTCCATTAAACCACATTTCATTTCTTCTAAATAAATAATCAGCCTCCTTTATGGCACCATGATATATCTGAGGTAGTGTCTCTGCTGCTATTAAAGTAGAAGAAGAGGGGAAGGAGATTGATTGTGCCCCAATGTTTCATGTGATGAAAGGCAGAATTAATCATAACCCAAGTACAGCATGGCACTGCTGCATCAGTTCTGGCCTGAGCCTGCCTCTCTGTGTAGCACCTTCTTGCACAATATTTCATAAAACACAGAAATGTTGAAATAGAGTCATCCTGGAGAGAACTGTTTATACCCGAATTGTGGATCTGGTGGCATTAAACAAGATCCCTTGCTTTGAATCAGGCTGTGTTTTGTCCCCTCTAGGGTTGCACGGGTGGCTGGAGAAGTCAGACCTGCAGGGTCCAGAGGCTGCCAAGGGTTGTGCACTGAAATTTGAAATGTAGAAGGGGCGTAGGACAAAGGAACATAGGCTGGAGGGTCAGAAAGGGCACAGAGTAGTGTGTAAACTCAGAGGGATTTACAAAAATATTTCCACAACTAATCTAGAATAAGCTCATTCATCGTTTATGTAAAATTAGAGCCCACTTGGAAAATATTATTAAATCAAACAGAAATTAGAAAACATGTGTGGATCTGCTGGAAAGTTGAGAGGTGAACACCCCCAAGCTTTCTCTTCCTATAATCTAGAGCCAGGTTTTGCCATCTAAGCCCATGCCATAATACAGTGGAAATTGCCAGTTTTCAGCAAGAACCTGTGGGTAATGGAAACGAGCTGCTGACTGAATTTACCCTTCCAGTGAGCATGACAGGAGGAGAGGCTGCAGTTACTTATTTTCACTCTCTGACAAACATGATTAATGGGCTAAACTGCTCAGTTCTGGTCCCGCTTCACCACCTCTACCAGCTGCTAAAATCACGTTATCGAGGGAGGAAACACCAGCACTGTCTTAAGGAAGAAGAAGAGCATGTGTGGCCTGGCTTGGAAGGGGTGGTAGCCATGTTTCACCACCTACACCCAGACCTGAACCAGGATCCATACTGGAAGAATCAGTCTGACTTTTAGTAATTTAAGATTCTCGGATGACGTCTGGCTAAGCATTTGGTTTGGAGAAATACCTGCAATTTCATCCCTGTGAACTTTTAGCAAAAAGACAAGTTTCTTTTTTAAATGAGGAAGGGGTAGCTCTAAGCACTTTGTTTTCCTGCAGTGGAGCAGACAGTTTTTATCTCTACCTGAAATCTAAGCTTTGCAGACAAGGTGAAAAGAGACGTGTTTGACTCCTGTGTAACGATTCAAAAGTCCCGACGCAGACGCACAAAGATGAACCACAGACATCGTCTCTTAAATAACTTTTTGCAAAAGCAGTGCAGGCGATTCAGAGGTCTTCACAGGAACTTGGTATTTTGCTGGAGAGCATAATCTTTTCTAATACTGTTAATTTTAATGAGCCCTTTCTTGTCTGGTGGTTAAACCACAGGTCTGCAAGTCACAACACAGGCGTGTCGTTCCTGCTCTTCCTTGGCCTTGCGTCTCACCTCGAGAGACACAATTGCATCGTTACGTTTTTCTGAACCTTGAGCCCTAAAACTGCAAGGTATTTGCCCATCCGTATTGCTTCACTGAAATAACATTTGCAGAGCACTTTGGGTTGTCAGAGGAGAGACATTATTTATTAGTGTAATTTCTGATTTCGGCTACGCCCACGCAACCTGCTTGTTCATGTGGAACGGCGTCATTTCTCTGACTTCCTTTCTGTGCAAAGGCTCGGTGTTATCTTCGCTAGGAAGTGTGATTAAGGAAAGAACTATGCTTCTTTTTTAAATAGATCAACTCACCATGTGCTTTTCCCTTCACAGAAGTAATATTACTTTTTTCCTAAGCTGCAAACCCTGCAACAGTGAGCTATGATCCTGAGATAACAATGAGTATTTTCTATGATGACTTGACTCCACGTGCCACCAGCATTTTCTTTGAGGTGCTAAGCCTCTCCTTTCAACACCAACGTCAGTAAAATTCAAGGGAACTCCAACAGTTCAGAACGGAACCTTGGCTGGAACAATTCTTGTGGAGGCTGTACATGCTCGGGCATCACTTACAGGAAGGACTGGCATTGATGTACTATTATTGTTTTTACAGAATCTGTTCTAATGAACTTTCTAGCTAACTGTGACCCTTGAAACACCCTGCAGTTTCCAGAAGGTGCCAAGTGAGTTAACGGTCATGAGTGGACGTGAAGATCAATGGGTAAAGGCTGAAGAAATCTAGCAAAACCCCATGTCAGCAGCCTGTTGAATCAGCTCTTTAAACAAGCTGCTGGATGTTGATGTAGGGTTTTGAAGTCTTATGTGCTGACAGGCCCTTGTATTTGCCTACTGATGGCAAAGGCATTATATTTGTCATCAACTGCACAGCAATAACTGGAGACAGCATTTTTGTCACAGACTCAGTAGGTGTTGCAACAAGCCTGGTGTGTTGCCTCCGTGTCTGTCGCCACGTTTTAAAATTCATGGACTCTGCCTATTTTTTTTTTTTCTAATATGTCATATCAGAGTCCGAGCTGTTTTATGTGCAGTAAGCGTTTACTTACCACAAATACCACATCAGCATCCAGACATAGCAGGAATAACTGCGGTAGAGTTCATCATTTCCAAAAATGCCTGTTGCAGGAGGCCTGTGTCACTCCGGATTTTGGGTGAGCTGGTCAGCACCCATCTGTGTGTCTGATTCTCTGAAGAGATAACTAATAAAATTCAGGCAAAAACCTGTCATGTGTGTGGAAAAACCAGTGGCCAAATATTGCTTGTGTCAACTGGTAACTGCAATTCAGGTTGGGAGACTGTAGCCCCTGGTTATGTGCAGGTTTTTTCAGTTATAAACAGAGATAAAGTTCTCTGAGATTTTGAGGAGTGAAAATACTGAGTCTCAGGTCAAGATTTGCACAACGCATTTGATTTCCCTCCCATTTTTTCCTCTTAGTTCAAGTGAATGGGATGCTCTAGAGTTTTGACCCAGAATCATGGAGTTCTGTGAAATTGCTTGCTGCAGGTTAAAGTAGGAGGTGTTTCTGTGGAAAGTAAAGAGATTCCATGGTAGGGAGGGCCATTCGTACAGCAGCAGTGGAGAACAGGCTGGGGAGGACCAGGCAAAGACTTTCTCTGCTGCCCCAAATGAGAGATTCCCGCTCCAAAGCCGGACCTCTCACCAGTGGTTCCACTGCTCACACCCCACCCAGGCTTGGCACTGCAAACACAAAGTTTTAAGTGTTTGGGTGAGAAGGAGGATCAATTTTGCCTCAAAATCTCCTCCATGCTGCCTTGGTGTTCAGTGCTGAGGGCACCTTCCGAGCTGCTCCTGGGCCAGGCCAGCCCTGGAAGCACAACTTTTGTCTCGGTGAGAGCTCAGGCTGAGCCTGGTGAGGTACCAGCAGTTCTGGAAACCCCCAAGCAGAAGCAGCCAGGCAGCACAACCTGTGTGCTGCAAAAAAAACCCCTATTCACCACCATCCCCAATATTATTAATCAACCCACGGTTTGCTCAGACAGGAAATTGTTACTGACCACTTTAATTTTACTAAACAAATGAAACCACCCCATTACTCATTCAAATCTAATAAACCGCAGCACACAGAGGAGGAAGTGAGCATTTCAAAATGGCTTGGAGAAAAGTTCTCACTTTGTTTTGCCATTTAATTAAAGCCAGGCTCTTTACAGGAAAGGGCATGATTAAATGGCAGCATGTGTACTATGATAATCTTCTCCATTGGCATCTCGACATGCAACTTGCTGCTGAAGGCAGACAGACTCTTTGTGCTGCTCTTTACACTCCCGGAGCCCTACCTGCTCCTCAGGAAGAAAATATATTGGGTATTGAGCACAGCTCTCCTCTTCATACCCTGTTGGACGATCCAGGACTTCATTAGGAAGGTGCCAATGAAATAAATTTTCTGATTGCCTAATGTCTGCAGATGTTCAGAAAGCAACTTCCTGAAGATGGGCCCTGCAAATCACCTGACAGCCGTCGATTTTATCAATGCCTCGGCATTTCCCGATCATCAGGTCTTTAAAATATAAACAAAATAGTCCAGCTTTAATATTTGCAGTCCTAGCACTAGTTCAATATGTGATGTGATTTGTGTGCATATGTAAATATTGTCTTTGCAGTCGGAAGGCAGACAAAGCATGAATGTACTTGTACCACAGAGAGGGATTGCTGTAATTGTTTGCCTTTCTTCTCAACATCAAATTACTGCTTTAAATGAAGGGAATTTCACAAACAGGCAGAAATGCCATTTTTGCTATGGGAATTCTACTTACTCCAGCTGCATGATGAAGTTTCACCTGAAAGAAGAGTTCATAAATGGGAATTATTCCTTTGTGGTGTTTGGCTCCTAAAAGGTGATTAAAGCAGAAAAACACAGATAATCTCAATAAAGGGAAAATATCACAAAGAAACTTAACACCCAACATGTTTTTGTAGCACTGCAAAGGCCATGAAGGCATCTTCAAGTACACACGAGTTTGTTCCTGTCTGTATAACACCCACTCTTTGGGATTGCTGGCATTTGGCACCTTCACACTCAGGGGATGGACAGTGTTTGCTGGATTTGTTTGGTGTCTCACCTGGTTTGCCCTAGACAATCCTTAATCCAGTGCAAACAGGAGTAAAGCCAGCAGGAAGATGTATTAAAGAAGCCTGCATACTTAATAAATCCCCTGTTAGTCACCATCAGAGTGAACTGGCGTGTGATAAATCCTTTTTGTTGCCGTGCACCAGTCCCATGCATGGACCATGTTATCCACATGAAACCAGCTCCCCTTCCCTTCCCTGTCACAGATGTGCTGCAAAACGGGATTCAATCTGCTCTCCTTCCCATTCTTCAAAATGTTCTCCCTACCACTCTCATTAGTCTTACTTAATTTGTTTTGCTCTCTGGAAGGAATTACAGATTTGCCATCCTAGAGAACAGCTGACATTTTTACAGGAAAATAAGTACGTGATTCATAATTTTCCAGAAATCTGCACATTACATACGAAGCATATTGGCACCTTCTGAGAAACAGGATAAATCTCGAAACTTGAACTGTATTGTTCCTGTTTGTCTGCTTTATGTACCTGTTCAAACCCCACACCAAACCTCACAGCCAGCAAGGAAAAACATCTGCGGCCTCTTGTGCCATCATCATTCAGCTGAAAGGAAAGTGGTTGTGCCTTGTGAAGAAAATTATTTTAAACAGTGCTATTTTGTAATGGCATTTTCCAGTGGTGCAGAGGACTGTGGAAGATCCAGGGAGGTGGAATGCTGGGAGCTGTAGGACAGATGTTCTTTCTAAGTCAGAACATGCAAAAGAAATTCATAACGTAATTCTGATTCAGCGTGCTATTTCAGTCATCACTTTCTGCTTGTCTTTTTGGTTTGGTTTATTTGTTCCTTTCCTTTTTAAAAGCAGCATCCTCAGCTTGTCTTACCAGGAGCCATGGGGGGAAGTGCTGTGATGGAACCAGACTGTCACAAGAAGGGTCATGAGGAAAGCTGGCAAGAAATGCTATGGAAAGGTGCCATGGCCAAGGGGACATTCAACTCCACCTTTCTCCTTGTGATTTTGAGAGGCGAACTTGCACATGTGGTACAGAGCAGAAAAAAACTCTGAGATACTGGAAAAAATATTAATAATTAAATTCAGTGAGTGTTTTATGTCAGTGCACACAGTCTCAGGAGGAATAGCTGGATGTTTTGGATAATGTTCTCCTCAGAAATCTTCAGAAAGTCAAAAAATTATTTATGAAGTGCATGTGAGGACAACAGTGATCTATCCACTAAGATAAAAATATCCTTCTTTCTGTCCTCTACTTTTTAGCATCACTCAGATGTACCTCATATCCCAAATGGTGTACATACCACAAAAATTACTTTATGTGTGCAACAGGGAAGCAAAAGCTTTGCAGGGCAGAGGTTGTTTCTCACACCCTTCAGGTCTTAACCAGAGCAGGATTTCAAGACACTTTTTAAGAATGCAATACCCACNACCATTCTGTGATTCTGTGATTACAAAAAGCAGCAATCTGAGATTCAAGGAATACCCTCCCACATTTTCTATTTCTGTTCTGGAAGCGATGCCTCCAGCTCCCTGCAGGCCAAGGCACTGGCAGAATTCACTCTTCTTCAAGCCCCTCCAGCTGCAGGAGCTCTCCAAGAGCCGCCTGTCCGGCCCGGTGCCACCCTCAGCCCTGTGTTCCTACCCACAGCACTGTTAGGGCAGTGATATTTCCTGCTCTGGAACTGCACGTTCCTATTGCCTCCTCTGGAAGAAGAGCCCTGGTGTGAGGGAAGAGCAGCCTTCAGAGGGAGATTGCTCTGCAGGGCCGTTTGACTCGGCTCGCCTCAGCTCTGGAAGTCCCCGGCACCCGGTGCCACCGAGGCGGTTCCTCGCCAGTTTTTCCCTACAGATGCCACCCAGCCATGCGCCCAGCGAAGTGGGACAGCAGCAGCCCTCCTCACCAGGGCTGGTTATCTCCCATGCAGGATTTTGTGACGTTCCTGGGCTGCAGGGCTGGACTGCCAGAGGCTTTAGAATTACAAATTCCCCTCGAGAGCTCCCCAGCAGCTAAGGCAGCCACTTGTCGGGAAAAAAACCTCATTATACAAGTGCTGAGGTTCCTCTTTTTCCCCCAGCACCTTCCCAGAAGTTATAAGAAGCGATGGTATAGCTTTGTTAAACAACAGCAAAAAAAACCCCCCCAGAACACCAAGCCCCAGGTTTCAGAGCATTTTTAGAATCCTTTCCAGTGCACCTCATCCTTCATATTTGCTCCAACAACAGTTTAAACAGTTTGTGTTTGCTTAGGCAACTCGATTTATATCCCGGATCAGTAAATAAACCTGCAACTGTGTGCTTTCCTACAGATACTTCTACCTGAGTATTGCAAAACACGGCAAGCAGGAGAAAATGACATGCACACAAAGAAAACTGGTGTCTTTGAGGAAAAAGATCAGGAATTATAGCTCTGGCCTGATGTGTGGAAGCAGACACACAGCCAGTCGTGGCTGCTTAGCTCCAGGATTTAGGTTTAGAAGTGTCTCTCTAAGCAAAATGATGTCCAAACAAAAACGTTAGGGTGGATGATAAAATATGAATCCAGAAAGTCTGTGGGTTAGATTTCACTGAGCTTTGGCAGGAGCTGCTGGATGGAGGAGCTCTGTCTCCTCTGGCTTAGACATTACATAGCAAAGCTTGTAATTTTTCATCTCCTCTGGAATGCAATTTTGCAACAAATACCAATTCTAACTACTAGGCGCAAAGGAATTTTTTTAAAATAAATTTTTACCATGTCCACCTGCATTCAGAGTGGGTCGGAGTGCGGAAGGAAGGTGCCCCCCTACCCAGGAAAGAGGTACTGAGGGGAGCTGGGCTGCACGCAGACCTGGCACCAGCACTTCAGATCCTTCCATCTGAAAACAGGGGCTGGTAAGGTTTAAATCACAAACACACAATAAAACCTACTTGAAATGAGTCCATGTAAACGGAGGGATTGAAAAACAGCTATGTATCTGTCCTATTTCCCTTTCCAGGAAGGAACATCTCTTGGGTAATCTAAAAACAAAACAAAGTAGCAGAAAACTTTACTTAACCTCCTGCTAATTTCCTATCCGGACTAAATTTAGCCGGTCGGATTTTGTTTGGTGGATGTGCCTCCCAACACAGTAAACTCAGAGGGATGTTGCCATTCGCCTAAAGCCACTGCCGTAGTGCTCTGGTTGAAACCAGCTGATTTAATTCCACATCACAGCATTAATTTTTAACACAAAATGTCACCTTCTGTTTGGACACGGCAGCGCAGGAGTCTGGTAAAGCTGATGGGTGAATTTTGCTCCCTGGAAAAGCCCAGCCACCCACAGAGCAAACAGCTGCTGGGAACTGGCTCCCAGCGACTTCTGCCTCGCAGAGAGCAGGCGAGGGAGAGCACAGGAGGATAAAAACATTATCATGAAAGCTTCTCCATGCGTATTTTGAAACACACAGTCCTTAATGGAAGGAAGATCAAGTCAGGGACCAGCCCAAAACACTTAGATTATTTTTCCATGAGTCAAGAGTTATACTCAAAACAAAAATTAGCCTACAAAGACCAAGGCCAGGCTGGTGCACTGAGCATTTCCCAGCACAGGTCACTGCTGCCAGCCTCCTGCTACAGAGAAAAAACCATCTGACAAACTGCTTGGAAAGTTTTTAAAACTTTATTCACTCTGTCTGTCTCTGCATTTCTAAAACTTTTAATTTTAGGACCTGCAATTATTTGCACTGCCATCTGCTCGAGGTGTAGAAATTGGGGAAAGAGCATAAAAGGATAACAAGTACACTTAGAAACTCTCTGAAACTGAGAGCAAGTGTCTCTGCTGTGTGCGAGGGTTTGGGGAAGCTGGAGACCAGAACAGGGTGCTTCTCTTACCTAACTGAGAATTGCATCATCTCCGTGGTGAGAATCTTTCCAGGGTGAGGAGATACCAGCTTACCAAACTGTCACAGACACTCTGACTGAGAAGTGTCTGCTGCTCACCTCAATCCAGAGATACTGGAGGAAGAAGAGGAAGGGAAGAAATAATTTTTAAGCATGTGAATTAAAAAAAAAAAAAATCACAAGAACTTGAACAAGTAAAAAGCAACACCTTTATTAAAGTAGTGCTTGAAGTTAATGTTTGAGCAGGAACTGTCTTTGATCCCATCAGAGTGAAATGGTTGAAAGGGATTGACAGATGCACTTACAGACTGGCTGGAAAAGGTGATTTCAGGATACTTTCCTGCTTCACATCCTCCCCAGGCTCCACCAGAGCCCCTGTCCCAGCCCCTGCCCAGCTTCAGCCCTGTGCATGCAGAGATTCTGTGGCTGATTGGTTTCCCAGCCTGGCATTCAAGGTCCCTATTTCGTTACAAGCCAGAATCTGAACGCTTGAAATGACATAAAAAAATCTTTGTGTGCTCATAAATGCAGTGGCAGAGGCTGCAGCCGTGTTTTCCTGTTGTGCTGGGAGGAGCAGCACCTGGCACAGCACTTGGGATGGGGCATCTTGCTCTTGACAGAGCTGTCTTTTTTCTTTTTTTCTTTTTTCTTTTTTCTTTTTTCTTTTTTCTTTTTTCTTTTTTCTTTTTTCTTTTTTCTTTTTTCTTTTTTCTTTTTTCTTTTTTTTCTTTTTTCTTTTTTTTTTCTTGTTTGTGGGCAGAGAACAAAATTAAATTGCATAAACCACCCTTGTTAAATGGGACCCTTATTTTCTTCACAAACTAAAAGGTACATTTGAAATTTTACTACCCACACTAATGAACTGGATGTAAATGAAAAGAAAGCTGTCTTACATGTAATTTAGCCTTCTGTAATCATTAACACTCTTTCCTAAGTCCAGAGTTGATTCACTTTGACATTTTTGTGGTATTTACAAACCCATTTAGCCTCTGTTGGACAAATGAGGCTGTGCCAGATGCAAGCCAGGACTGAAGATGATTTAAGATTGTTTCCACTCTCACAGTGTGGAAACACTTCTCCTTCTATCTCTAGCATTAACAAATAAACACAATTACAGGCAGGGCAAGAACAAAAAGTTGCTTACTAGTACAAAACAAAGCAGTAAACTTTTAGGAAGAAACAGGAAAAATTGTTTCGCAGTAATAGTTGTATTTTTCATCTGGTGACACTCAGCTCTGGCAGAGATCTGTGAAAGCTGATTCAGGGCTGGTTCGCAGAGTTCAGTGCAGGTGGTGTCAACGACTTTAAAAAAAAAAGCTGTGAATAATGAATAATACATAACCAAGCTTTTGTTGAGTAATTATTAATAGGAAACACACCATTTAAGATAAAATAGACTCTCAGCTGGCAGAATGTGGAAGGGATCACCATAACACTGAAGCTGGCCCTCCGTGGGGTTAGTTGGCACTCAGCAGAAAAGGAAATGTATTTTCCCTGCTATTTCCCCAAGTAGTTGAGAGTGGAGCAAATCACCATATGGAGAAGGCAGGAGAAAAAAAAAATCTGTTTCTGATGCAACTTCCCATGTTTTCAATCAGCACTTTCCATAAGCTGCCTCTTGGTGATGCATTTAAAAGGGATGTAAATGCTCTGATTACAAAGAGTATACATATATTAAAAATGCACAAATAAATAAATATTAAAATGTGTATTAAAATATATTTTGTATATATATATTGATGGGTTGGCTGAACAGAGCCACTGCCACAGCTTCCGGATGAAATGAAAGATTGATTATTTGCTTCTTCAAGTAGCTGTGGGTTTGTGGGCCCTGGAAACACAGGTACTATTTGGCAAAGGGCTCATTGCAAATGAGAAACGAGTTCCAACTCCATCATACCTCCTCCCCCTCGCTGTGAAAGGTCACAGTTGGCTGAGCTCCATTGTAGCTCCCCTCAGAAACTGGTGAAGGAATTCAGAAGTTGTTTTTCCCACCAAAAATAAAAAAGAAAAAGAAAGAAAAAGAGAACAATTGTACACCATTTCCATTTTCTGAAGAGGAAATGGAGATTTGTCCGGGCCATACTATTGCCTGGGAACTCAGCAGCCTTTGGTGTTAAAGGAGTTAAACAGCAGGTTTGCCTTAAATCTTGAGGAAAACATGTTTGAATTGCTTTTCTCCGTGCTAAATAAGCATGAATTCTTCCCAGCACCTTCTCTTTTTGAGGTGCACCCCGCCTCTGGCTTGGCTGGGTTTTACTCAATCCCACCTCGGGTCACACAAGCAATGTGCCACACCTGAAAGATGCACCCACGCTGGAAAATCTCAGCTTAGGAAAAACAAGTAAGAAATGCACTGAAATGCTCTGAAATTCCGTCTCCTGAGCAGACATGGATTCCAAGGCACAAATTAATTATGTTCTGTGGGCTCCCTCATCCAGTGGGTCATGGTTGAAAGCCAGATGAGAATCCAGCAAAAGGATTTTTCGCTGTGACCGTTTAAATTGTCTCAACAGCAGGGGTGTCACTGGAAAAGCCCCAGATCCTCATTTGTTGTGAACCAGCCCCTCCAAGCCATACTGCAGAATTTCCCCCCAGGTCTCGTGTCCAAACACAAACCCATTCTGTCTCCTCAGCATGAAATTCTGTACCACAGCTGTGCTTTGGGTGAATCTGTCCCATTTTTTTTTTTTCTATATTCGTATGTTTAGACCTGCCTGTTTCCCTCCCCGCAGAGAGCGGACCTCGTCTGGGCGTCAGTCAGGCTGATTAGGGAAAGAGGCTGGCTTGCCTGTGACACTTGGATGGTTTGAGCTGAACAATTCCTCACACGGGCACCAGTTATTAATGGGCTGCTTTCTGGAGACCTCTGATTCAGAGCTCCAGAGCTGACAATAACTCGTTCTAATCAGGCCAGCCGAGGTTGTACGTCAAGTAAACAAAATGCTCTAAATCCTCTGAAGGAACCCCAACTTGAGGCAGCAGCTGAGCAGGAGAAGGGGAACCTTCTGATGTTCATTTCCCTCTGTCTTTCTTCCCTGATGGGGTAATTCAGAGGAGCTGAATCTTCACACCTCAGATTCATATAAAAGTCCATTATTAATAAATTGTCTTCACGGCGTAAGAGTGAGATGAGAACCATCACAAACGGGATGGTGACATTTAGTATCACAATTTCAAAAAGCTGTTTTCAACAGCTCATTGCAAGACACAGTCGCCAACACGAAGACAGAATGTGCAGACACCTCATTTTTGCATGCTTTTCCACTCTGCATCGGGGACGTGATGACAGAAATGGTTCTTATAACTATTTATTTAAGGCTTTATTACAATGCTCATGCCAGAGGGCCCTGGATTAAGATGAATTGGAAGTTTTAATCATGTCATTTCATTGCTTTTGTGGACCTGACTTGGCATTTGCTTGTAGGCAACCGCTGGCTTTACAAAGAAAACTGTGTGAAAATCTGTATTTTTCACCACATTAACAATGGACAAAACCCCAGCTCACAGGAGCAATATATATCTACTGTTCTGCACATTGTTCATGTTCTGAAAAGGAAGACGAACGGGGCTGGGCTCCTCCAGAAATGAGACAGAAATGCCATTGAGGTCTCATTTCCTGCGCAGGGGCTTGCGAGAGCTCCAGTGGCTGCAGCCAGCAGTGGGTCAGAGCTGTGTCATGGTTTGCAAGAGCTGCTGCATCCTCCTGAAATCACTCATCCCAGATGAAAAAGGCTAAGAATGGCTCTGCTTTTAACCAGTGTGAGAGCCCGAACAGCTCCAGCAGGCTGAGCTGGGGGCAGTCCCCTTGAGTGGGGAGCAGAGATCCCCTCATCTGCACCCAGCCAAGAGTGGGAGCGAAGCCTCAGGACACCTCAGCATCCAGAACACTCTCAACATGTCTGGACATTAAGGAACCATCCCTGATGTGTCCAGTGATGGTCAACAGGCCCCTGGCCACAAGCAGCACAGCATGTGCCCAGCTGGACATCAAACCCTTCTAAGTAATTTTTTAAAGTAGTCTCAGCCAAGCAGAAATCGGAAAATGTCAGAGCTGTTTTAGGTGCTGTTTGTACTCACGGCCACTCACACTCATTCATCACACTCCAGAAATGGTGGGGTGGCTTCCAGTGTGGTTGCCTTAGGTGAAAGTTTTGGGGCTCTGGTTGTTTAACCCTGGCTTTGTGCCATTTGAGGTGTTTTAGGGTGGTACACCCCGATCGAGCCGCCTCCAGGGTGTGGGGCTTTCAAACCCTCTCTTCCCCCCAACTAAAAATCATGGATTTGTGAAAAAAAATTTTGAGTTTGTCAACACCGGGCATCTATTGGGCGACTTTTATGGGACAAGAGGTCATTGGTAGCTTCTCCTTTTCCCTGTGTGCTTGCGTGGAGCACAGAGAGGCAGCTTCATCCCGTCGTGGTTGCAAGAACATCAGTGGAATAGGAAACACCAGCTGCACTGGATAAAACCTCTTCATTTCCAGAAGCTGTCTTGGGAGAACAGGGACAATGTTCATTTCAACCGCAAGAAAACATTCTGAACAATATTTTAGTTTATATCTATTTTTTAAATATATTGTGGCCTTTTCTGGGGGAGTAACTTCTTCATCTCATCTCATCTTCCTCCTCCTTCTCTTTCACCTGAAGTGATGGACACCATAAAAGAGAGATTTCTTGATCCCAGATGTGTTCCGTTTCCTGCGGTTGAAATTGGAATCATTGCCTTCTTCATAAATATCTGCCAGGGATGGAGATGCACTACTTAAGAACTTTCTGCAACTGCTTCGGTTTGAAACAAATAAATCAGAAGGATTTGAGGAGGTAGCCAGCATTTTCAAATTTGTTTCTACTGGCAAAAGTGCTGCAGTGAGGTTACATCCAAACAAATTTGGTGGCAGCATCTGCTCTATAATGACCTAAATGTCTAAATCTAACTTTAGAAAGTGACTTGCAGCAGGTTCCAGCAAGGCTTTCAGAGTTTTATTTTCACCCCTTTAAGGGAAGAGCTGATCCACGGGGTTTGTGTAGCTGATTTTGGGATCCGTGGAGGGATTCTAAGCCCAGCAGAGCTGCTGTGAGTGGACCAAGACCCCCACATGTTCAGACGAGCACATCAGTACTGTTGGTGGTGGACCACAAAGGGTTTGGCACACCAGGAGATGGTCCTGGAGGGAGAGAGGATCTGTTTCAGTCCCCCACCTGACAGCACCACATTAAAATGGGCAAATGTGGGTGTTTTGCAAACCTTCAGCTGTTGCACAGTCCAGACCCTGTTTCTGGGCAGTCTGTGGTTGGGCTTTAGTGCACAGAACTGCTCTGTTTATATCTATATATTTGTGAATTTTGCATCCAGGCTACATAGATGTTGAATGAAATGCTTTCTTAGGTTGTATCATACACACATAAAAAAATATAAATGCATAAACAATACCACGTTTCTGAGCTGTATGAGAAAATACACTCTTTATGGGTATTTTAAATATTGAAGATGCCATTCTGGAATAAAATTATTCACATTAATAATCCTAATAAAACAGAAAATCCGTGTCAAAAGATATAAGGGATTATTACTGTATATGATGTAAAGAAACAATTAAAGAGCATGTTAATGCCTTCTGTCCCACGTAGCTTTGGCTTTTTAGGTGTTTTATTGTATCATTTTCTTTTCTCTTAAAGTTAGTGGCAAAAACACATCCCAGGTCAAAATAGTAAATAGTGAATCACCCACAAATTCAGCTCATTTCCTATCTCTCACTGAAAAAATGTTGATTCCAGGCATGAGAGCAGAACTTTGAGCCAAACAGTAATTTCTTTATGGTGTGGATGACTCATAGGAAAGAATGCCTCATGGGGATAGCAGGAGAAAAAAACTAAAGAAGAAAAAAAAGTAAAATTTCTTTAAAGAAACAGGCAATCAAGTAAAGGGCAAAAGGTCAGAAAAAGCCCTCGGCTGTTTTTGTGATGCTCCTGTGATCCTCTCAGTGCCCTCCAGCTCCTCTGCCCTGAAATGCCACAATTTTTCCCCAGGAGCTCCAAGGCAGGGGGTAGCCCTGGAGAGGAAAGGTGTGAGACCCACGGGGCAGCACAGGGCCAGACCGAGCCCATCCCCTGGCTAAAGAGCCCCAAATCTGCATTAGGAACTCATTTCACACCATCTTGCACGGCACTGGGAAGAGCTGTTTCCTTCCCAACACCGATCCTGGTGTGAAGTCCTGGGAGCTGATCCTGCTCGTTTTGTGGCAGTGATTCCTGCTGGGACCATGATGCAGAGCCAGCAGGTACCTCTGTTTTGGGGGGGTTTAATGTCTTTAAAGTTCAATCCCTCTTGAGTAACTCTACTTGTGAGCCTCTTTTGCATCACTCTTTCTCTATGCACAAATGTGAATAAAAGCAGTTTAACCTCCTCCATAAGTTGCTTTGTGATCTCTTGATTGGCGTGTAATTATCACAAGTATTCCTTGCCCTCCCTGGGAAGTGTCGCCTCCCTCGGGCAGATTTATCCAGTGGGGTGAATCAATATTCATCAAGCTCATTTCATGAAGGCTGATTGAGAAGTGAAACACAATTTCAGCTCAGCTTTCGGCAGCAACATCCCATCTGATTGCCATTCCTTTTTTCTATTTTTTTTCCCCCACAGTGCTGAATGATTAATCTCAACAAGCATTGCTATCTACATTTACATAATTATTTATGTGCAATTAAAACATCTTGCCTCCTATTCCAGAGTCAATATCACGTGGCCAGGAATACGAAACAAGATAATGATGCAACATTAAAATGTAGGGTAGCTCGTTCCTGTGGGGGAACCATGTGCTTCTCTATTGTCACGTATTTAAAGCCATGCTCAGGACCAATTAATTTCAGTCTGTGAAGACTAAGAAAATTATTTGTGTTATCTCAGTACAGATCATTACCCTCTCCCACGCATTTTAGGAGCTTTCAAAAAAATGTGATTCAGGTTCCAGCAAGATATAATTTGAGGCCTGAGGCAAATTTCCTCTTCAGCACCTTTCCTTTATAGGGATGCTACAGCAAATGGACTGGTATTTATGTACCGTGATTGCTGTAAGAAATAAACCAGATTTCTCTGATTTTCCATGAACACTTGAAATATAAAATAGAAATGTGCCCTTTGGAAGAACTATTTACGAGTTAATTCTTGGCGATGTAGGAAAATGCATTACAAAATTAAAGTTTATATTAAAAAAAAAAAAGCTAGAATTGGAATTGAATTAACTTCTTTCCACTCCAGTTCACTTCCTCACCTGCTAAAATGTAGTAGAACTGTTTCATGAGTTGGATTTACCCCTAGGAGTTGTTTCCAGAAGGTGAAATTCACAGAGTGCAAATAATCTGCAGGGAAAAAAGAGTTGTTAACAGCAGATTGGCATAAATTATTTATTCCTTATTCCCAGGCCAGGGAGAGCTCGGCCCTGTGACACTGTTTCCAACCACAGCACATCGGGAAGCACTAGGTGGGGAGTCAGAGCTTCCACAAACATTTGGGAAATAATAATACTGTATGTCCCGAGTGACCTTTGCCATTCGGATGGAACGGAGATCAAAGGGCTGATTTCCCTCTGCGTGGTTCCAGGGTCAGGGCTAAACCCTCTGAACTGCACTCGGTGCTGGACACGACGCTCTCCAGCCCTGAGCAGCCTCTCACTGACCACAGGTGAGAGCCAAGTGCTTTCTCTGGCTTTGAGTTGTCCTGTTTTTACTTGGCTTTGGGGTGGTGATGCCTGCTGGAAGACGCAGAAGGAGCAGGGTAACAAACCTTTCATTTCAGAGAGCTCTGCAGCCCT
>VYZQ01035191.1:0-49456 GCA_013400655.1 Mystacornis crossleyi | reverse complement strand
TCCTTTTTTTCCCCCCTTTCTTTGTTTTCCTAGAAATTGGGAGCTTTACATTGACGTCTGTCACATTTCCAGCATGTCCTTAGATTTGGGTAATTTATATGACAGGTCAGAGATACGTGTGCTGTTAATAATTATCACATTTTTGGAAACATAAAATGCTCGTGCATAGGAATGTCCTGCACGTGTGCTTTACCGTGCTTACAAACACAGAGCTCGCAGGTGTAAATATCAGGTTACTGTTTTTCCACGCAGTTGTAAGGAACGATATGCAGCCTGGGCCCAGGCCAAGTTCTGCAAAACAGGGTTTAAATGGTGTTTGTTTCTCTTTGGCTGTTCTTAAGGCTGATTTGCAGAGGAAGTGACTTTGCCTGCAGTTCTGGGGACCCCCAGTGCGTAACGGTGCTGCTTTGCTCTCGGTGGCAAAGGTGGCTGCTGAAATTGCTGCTGCTTCCCCGCAGATGTGTTGTGCTCTCACAGCCCATGTCAGCCCAGCGAGCTGAGCCCCAAAGCACACACAGCTGTGGCAGGGCAAACGCTAGCAGAGCAGTGGCAAACATGCAGCCAGGGGCTGAGGCTTGCCAGAAATGCCTGATGCTGATTTGAACTCCAGATCACGCAGCTGCAGTGAGAGCGTGACAGGGAGTTCATCGTACCTGTCTCTGGCTCTGCTCAGGGTTTAGGGCCCCTGGGTTTACCTCCTGCGTGCAAACTTGGTGTGAAATTCTGCTGGAGGTGCCACGTTTTGCTTTGGTGCACTTTAACCTCACAGTGTGTACACTAAATTCAGACGACGAGAACTTAAGTGCTGTGTCCAAGCTGTGAACGGTAAATTCTGCACCTGTAAACTCCAGTGGTGTAATGTTTCAATGTGACAGCATAAGCCAGGTTAAGAAAAAGTGGCACTTCAGGCTTCAGGGGTGTTCCTTGCTATCCTCTCCACTGGTCTTGGAGATTTTCTTACCACCATCTATGAAAAAGGAATCGTAGTTAAAAACATCAAATAGAGCAAAGAGCAGTGACTATATAGGGAGGCCTTCATTTTCCTTATATCTCACTCAGTGAAAGAACCTGCGTTCACATGTCTTTCTCTCTTTTCTCTATCTGTGCTCACGTGCCTTAGCCTCATTTCTCTCATTTTCTGAATAACCGAAGGCAATTTTATCCATCAAGTATGGCTGTTCTCTTTCCCTGGTACCTGTCTGCTCAGCTGTGGGCATATGTGTAGGTGGGAACCAGAACTGCTCCATCAACTCAACCGCTTCTGCTTTTCTGTCTTACTATATTTGCTCTCAGAAATAGCTTTCAGTCTGTTTTGTCCTCAGGAAACCTGGCTTTTGTCATTGGGGGTTTGACTCAGGGCACCAGGGACTTCTGTCATCAGGGGCTTTGACTTAGGCTGAGTACTTAAAACCTATACTGAAAACAGACATCATAGGGTGTCATAAAAACATCTGAGAGCAATTTTGCACAGAGACCACTGAGACCAGTGATTATTTATGGACTTTGGTGATGTTTCATCAGGGTAGAATATGGCCCCTAGTGTTCAATTCCCAGAAACAGAAAGACAGAATAATACTAAGTGCCTCTTGAGGAATTTGTGGACGTCCTTCGTTGTGAAATAACATACATGTAGTTGCCACCCCAAGAGCTTCTGTCTTGCAACCATGTCTTGCTTGTTAAAAGAAGGCAAAACAAAACCCAGAGAGACAGACAAAGCTGGCAATTCTGTCAGCAAAAGTCAGTGTGGATGAGCTTCAGTCAAAGAAATATTTAGAAACAAACTGGAAAGTCGGAGCATACCAAATCCTTTGAAAAGGTCATGACTGCAGCAATATGGAGTTCTGGAAACACGTTCAGCTTCCACAGCAGAGCGGTGGCTGCTCTTTTCCGCACAGAGGAAATCTTGACTTGAGTGTAAGATACGGCAACCGCACCATCGAATGTGCGGAGAGACGTGGGCAGGCCCTTGGCTGTGCCACAGATCTGCTGCATGAGCTCTGGCATGTCATTTAATGTCTGTGTGTCCACGTACCTGTAAGGGAGGACATGACTTGTGCATTTTCAAGTTCTCAGATCTCTTAAGAGGAGCAAGTTTTCTGCTAGCCCTTTCATTCACTGCTACCTTGTATAACCTTTGTGGTAAGAAAAATTCCATTTACTGAAGGCAAACCTTGTCTATGCACTTGGCAGCCTTCTTATCACTGTTGTTGCTGGATGAGGAAGAGCCTCGGTGAGATTTTGTCAGTGGCATGTTTTGACACTGAGTGGTGGGTGGTTTTTCACACCTGCAGTGCAGTGTCACACAATGGTGAGGCTGATTGGTAGCATCCAGAGGTGACTGCAGGCTGGACAGGGCTGTCAGCCTATTTCTGAGCAAAGCTGGAGTGTATTTCAGATGCTGGTAGGAAAATCGGTCCCTTCGTCCTCCTTCTGCTGCAGAAGGACATGATTTTCCAACGTACAAGTACGGTGTGGGGGAAGTTGGTTGGTTTTCTTGTGGGTTGGTTTGTTGTTTTTCAAATTCCAGAGACTTGAACATTGAAGTGATGGGGGTTCCTAGAGAATAAAAATGAGGAAATTGTCACAAAACCTGAGTTTGTACAGCTTAAAAGATGACTGATGCCTTATGAGAGGATTTTAAAAAATGGAGAAAGCTGAGGGAAGAATGGAGGGAGCAGATGTTGCAGGGAGACTTGCCCGAAGGAGTGTGGGCCACATTCCTCTGAAGTGAGTGAGGCAGCACTTGAGCTTTCTGCCTGGGCTGTTCCCAGCTGCGAAGCTCCCTGGGACAAAGCCCCAGAGCCCTGACTAAGCCTTCACACTTGCAAGGAGAAGTTGTGCTGAATACCAAGCAGCATGTTTGACAGACCTCTAATGCCCTCGAAGGAGCATGCCAGTCCAAGTGGATGTTTTTGTCCTTGATTTCTCTTCTGGGAAGAAGAGAAATCCTGCTTTTCCTGTTGGTGAAACATGATTCGTAGGGACAAATGCTGCATTCATTAGATCAACTTGTAGATTTGAAAAAACAGAGCAACCTTTGAGCATACAGCTGTTCCTAAAGACTGAAACGACAACAGCAACCTGAGGACAGGTTGGGGAAAAATATTGTTCAGTTTTACCTTGATTTATGTCAGTAAATTTAGGAAGGAAGGCCTGTATTTGTTAGCTGAAGTCACTTTAATTTCATACATGAAAGCAGAATATTGTTTCAGCGTTCTGGTTTTCAGTTAGGTTCTGCCGTTTTCCTTACATCGAATTCAATATTAAACATGAAAATGTATTTAAATAATTCTAAAGAGGAGGTTTACACAAATTTCCATTTAAAATGCACAAAGTGGACACCTTTGATACTAACAAAAAATCACAGGTGACATCTCTTTTTTTTCTTTTAAAGTCATTGGTTTGATTTGATTGATCTGAGGTGCTTCAGGCTCTCCAGCTGCATGTTTTGGTTACTTGAGCAGCAGCTTCAGGCAGCCCCAGAGCCTTTGACTGGGCTTCTGTCAGTGGGGTGTTGTTTTCTGGGGCTGTTTCAGGGGGTCTTGGGGAGAAGTTTCTTTAGAATGTGTTTCATGTGGAGTATCAAAGGGACTGTGGTCTGTGCCTGAGCACTGGCTCTTTGAGGGGATCTGATTAATCTTGCTTTATAAAAGTAATTGCCTGCTGAGATGGCAGTGTCAAAAAAAGTGGCCAGATTCAGAGAATGGTTAAATATTCCCTTTCATTACTTCAAGGTGTCCTTAGTTGTCTGAAAATTAAAAAGGACCTGACGATCCACATCCACTAGGATTTTCTGATATTTTGACTCTTGGATCTTCTCTGTTGCCATTTTGTAGCTGCAAACCAGCACGTTCCTGGGGTTCCCATGCCAAGGATTTGGCAGCAATGGCCGTGGCAGAGGTGCTGTGAGGGGTCAGGCTCCCCACAGAAGGTGTTTGGATGCCTAAAGCAGGGAATGCAGCGCTGTGTGCCCACCTGCTGGGAGCAGGAAACCTCTCGGGGCGGGTTGGCCCACGCTCCCTGTGACACTTCCTCCTTTGCAAAATCAACAGCAGCAACTGAGAGGACTCGGGCTGCAGATGTAGGTTAGGATTTTCAGCCCTCCTTAAAACAACTAAGAAATCTTTTGGGTATAAAACCTGATCAAAGGATTGGGGATCAATAGCACAGATTCTTTTTGAAGATTAGGGATGCTGTCAAAGTATGTGGTATGGGCTCAGTCTCTTGCTCCAAGTGTTTTCTGAGTTTGGGAGTATACGTCAAGTTTGTGGTGAACATAACTTTGAATTAAAATTTTCTAAAAAAATTGTTTTCTTCTGTTGCTGGGAATTTGTTTGGGAGTGGCATTTGCAACATCCTGGTGGATTCAGGAGCTGATTGAGGTTATAAACTGAAAACAACTATTTGCTGTCGAGTTTTGTGTAGCCCAGAAGCTCTCTGGAGTTGAATCATGAGCACAGCCCTTACCTTTCTCTGGGAAGCAGAAAACCCCATTGGGCCAAGCCAGTGATCAAGCTAAGGCAGGTTTTGCTCACTGTGAAACTGGATTGATGGAGGTTCTTAGGAGGTGCAGAGTGACCCATGATAATGATGTATTTTGCTCTGGGAGCAGCTGGCTCCTGTCCTATTAGCCACCGAGCTGTGGTTGGCACCTCTCAGGGCAGAGTGGTGCTGATGGGCTGTGTTTAAGCTCCTGAACTCGTGCAGTGCTGCTTCCCTTCTTCTCATACGGAGCCTGGTCAGTGGCTCTGGTAAACCACTGATCAAAGTTACCATTGAAGTTTCCCAGCATGAAATGATACCCTGTTTTCTGAATTTCAGTGTCTGGCCTACCATCGTCTCCCCACTATCACGTCCTACAGGGTGTGCTATTTTATTGCTGCAGAAGGATCACAGCAAAAGCTCCATTGTAAGCTTTTTTACTTTATTTTGTTATATTTTTACAGCAGCTTGGGTGAAACTGTTTTCTGCAAGAAGACTGAATATTGGCTGCAAATGAGAGCAGATACACAGTTTGATGGGAAGTCTGGTGTTGATTCAGAAGTTAAAATAGGAGCAGGATCTGCGTAAAGGAATGAGGGTAGTGGAACAAATTAAACCACTTTTCAATGAGTTCGGTGTCTGGGGTTTTTAATCCCTAATTGCCACCTTCCCTCTGCCATAAACCCACGCTGGGATGAGATGCAGAGTCTGGGCAGCCCTGGCTGACTGGCAGCACATGGAGATCAGCCCTGTGGCCACTTTCTGCCCTTGTCTCCCTCTGTGGAGCTGTGATTTTGATTTTCTCTATTCACCTCCCAGTTTTATGAAACTCGTGGGATTAACCTTATTTTCAACATCTTTCCCATCTTTTAGAATTGGTGGGAGTTGGCCAACAGTTACTGAGGGGAGAAAATGGGCAGGGGGCACAGTTTGCAGGGTCTTTGTGGGTTAACACTCAAGGATGCTCTCATTGGCCTGGTTTTCTGTCTGGATACATAACCCAGAGTTTGAACAAAACCCTTTGTCTAAAAATCCTGGGTTCAGAGTGTTACTACTATATAGGGATCATTCTCTTATCAGGAAAAAATCAAATCCTTATTTTCAAGTGTCTTACAAGCAAGTTGTAATAAGAAAATATGCTTTTTAATGTGCTTTTAGATCACTGCTGCTGTTGAACAGCTACATAGAACTGTTGATGATGAGAGAGGAAATATGGTCGTTCTGCTTTTCAGCTGTTGATTTGGGGGAATCGGGAGTAGCAAGAAGTGAAACTGTTTTAGAGTTGGGTATTGCTTAATATTACAGGTGTGCAGAATAGGAATAAACAAGTTGTGAATTGGAAATTGAATCACGAGGGGCCTGGTGTCTTATAAGGAGTAACTGAAAAGATGTACCCGCCTTGTAAAGCCTCTAAAACTGAGGCAAAAGTTAAGTGAGGTTAAATGAAGTGACTGAGGGCAGTTGGGAGCATGTTGAGTTTTATTAGAAAGAGGAAGAAAGAATAAGTCCTGGACTTTTCTGTTAGTTTTAGATACCTTGTTTGGGTTAGGTTCAGGAAATTGAAATTTCAGAAGTAGGTATTTTTGGAAGTTGGAAGTCACTTTTATATCATCCAGTGCCTGCTCCTGCCAGTACAAGGCTTGTTCCTTTCAGTGGATATTTATTCCCTCCGGTCTCATTAAACATGTCCTCAGTCACTGCTTTTTTATCAATTCACTCTATAAATGTTCATGTTCTAAACCACTCTCCCTGGATTCTCTGCTTTTAATTTGCTGCAGGGATGACCCCTGAATCCTTACTTGCAGTTCAGGATAAGAGATGTGAGTAATGGAACGGAAAAGGACATTTTGGAAAATGAGGGGCCATGTTGGGTTTGATGCAGTTTTATTTAAAATTCAGCATGTTAGGGTATTTTTCTGTCACTGCTGGGTAAAGTTGAAATTTTCTTTCCTTGCCTTTCTTTCTGGGAGAAGAGAAGCACGAATGAGTGACTTTAACTACGGCCTCCTCCGGAGAGCTGCCCAAGCCAGGGCTCGTTCCCTGTGGGGGCTGAGTCCCGTGCTCGCGCAGGCGCTGGTGGAGTTTGACAGATCTGTCCACCTGCACGTGTGGGAAAGGAGGAGCAGGAGCTAAAGGCCGGTGAAGCGAGAGTCAAAAGAGAGGCAGCGCCTTTGGTGTCACTGGTGCAGCCGAGCAGGGCAGGGGATGAAAGGCTCTGCGCGCCCTTCGGGAGCCGTCCCTCGTCTCGTTCCAGGCCGCGGTTTGCCCCCGAGGAGCAGAGGCTCAGGGATGCCGTGACTACTCACTCCTGTTTGTTTATGTTCGTTTTGAAGAGACGTGTGAGCAGAGCTGCCTGGGCTGCTTACGGCAAAGGAAATGGATCTCAGGGGGACAATTAATTTTGCTTGACTATTTCTGAGCCAGGTGAAACCGTAAAATGAACCCGTGTCCTCCCCATTGTCTAAAAGGGATGTATTTATTTATTTTACATTTTAATGCACCACTGGCAATTTATGGTGTAAGCCTCAATGAATTATTGATAGAAGGAAGGTGTATAACATGAGAGATTAATAAAAAGGGTTATCAGACTTCAAAAAGAAAAAGGAAGGAAAAGACAGCGAGCTGATATTTTAATTAACTGCTCCCTGCCTGCATTGTGATCTCAGACACATGAGGATTGAGTGCCAGAAGGTAAATCTGGTTGGAAATAAAGTGATTCCAGTCTTGTATTAGAGGTGAGAAATGAGACAGTGCTTCAGTATTCTCACAGTTTGAATAATTTGAGTTGCTGTTTGCAACAGAAAGTAAAGTTATTGAAATTGAGACAGTCTGCGGAGTGTCCCAGTGCTGGAGAGTAATAGTAATAAAAAATAATAGCAGATAAAAGATAGTATTTAAAATATAAATAACAAAAAGCAAAAAAAAAAGTTAAAATAGCAGAAGTAAATATGAGAATCACAAAAGGGTTTGAGCTCCCCCTCTCAGTCCTGTTCCTTGAAGAGATTAGACAATTTAGATTCAAACAAAGGACCAAACACTTTTGTATCCTGCTGATTCATGTCATGGGACTGTTGGACCTTCAGGAGGGCGTGGGGACACGATGACACTTCTGGATTTGGCCAGTGCTGGTGAGTTGTTGAGAGGTTGTGCCCAGCTTCATTTTGCCGAAGGGAGGGAGCACGTGAACACCTTGCAAGGGACACCCCGGGAGTGGCAGCGGTGCTTTGCTGCCCCTTTGTGAGCCCTGGCAAGGAACTGCTTGTGGTGCATGAGGAGGAGCAGTGGCAGGGAAGGAGCAAAGCCCTCGGTGCCACCATCTGCTGGGAGCGGGTTGGCCCTGCGAAGGGAGTGCCCGTGCCACTCCTCCCTGGGGCTGGCCCCTTGCTCCTGCATCCCCTGTCCCAGAAATATATCGGACCGTGAGACTGGTGGCAAAAGGAGAGGTTTGTTTTGAGGCACAGTAGTAGTTTTATTGCTATTTGGATCTCTAGAGAGTAAGTTAAAGCACAGTTTTGCTGTGGAAAGCAAGATATTAGGGCATTGAGAGAGCGAGTACAAAACAAAATAAGTTTTAAAAATTAGGTTTCTAATGTCTCCAGTATTACACTTGTCTCTCCTTTCTGAATGAAGCTGTGATTGTTTCATTTGTAGATGCCCCAACCTTCCTCTGAGAGCAGATAGCAACATTTTACCCAGTGAGCTTCCCAGAGAGCAGGAGAGTGCTCTCACTTCAGCTGTGCATGGGTGTCCTATCAGTATCAGCATTTCTGGCCATTAAATACATCAGATTCATTAAAACTTGCATTAAATACCCCAGAAATGATCTGCAATAGCCAGTTTCACAAGCTTTGGATTTCTAAAAGGACATACTTGGGAGAAAGTTTTTTCCCTCTGGTAACAGATGTGCAATATCTTTGGACAATCCTTAGTATGACTGGTCTCTTGTAAAACTGTTGGTTTATATGGGAAGGTTTTTTTATCCTAGATTACTTCATAATATGTTTTTGAATGGCTGAAGAGAAAATTGGAAATAGTTTTTTTTTATTATTATTTTCTAGAATCTGGTTCATTTAGCAACAGAAGGGGAGTAAATGTATGTTCTCCATATAAAGTGCATCCTGAGAGATTGTACAGCTGCTTAGTGGTGCTTTGCAGTGTTTTCCTGCTGGATGTCTGCTCAGGGAAGCTGCGTGTTTTGTGTGCTAGAAAATGAGTGCTTTATTTCAGCCATGTAGGTCTCCAGTACCTCACACAGAAATGCTCCTTGTTTCCTGTGTGGGCACATGAGTGATATTTAACGTGACTCCCTTCTTGACAGCAGCTCATGTAGGAAAATAAAGGAAAATAAAAGATCAAACCCCGGAGGTTTATTTGTTGTGTTTAATGCTTTGAAAATGTTTGCTGGAGGAAGTACTGTTGTAGCAATACGTGTGCACGTGACTTGGAAGAGGGGATGGCTTGTCCAGCCCAGGTCTCACTGTGAGGGCAGCTAAGCCATGGAACAGGTTGCCCAGGGAGGTTGTGCTGGCTCCATCTGGGTTTTTTTTTTTCCTACCAGACTGGATAAAACACAGAACAGCCTGGTCTGACCTCAGAGCTGAGCCTGTCTTGAGCAGGAGGCTGGACTTGGTGACCTCCTGAGGTCCTTCATTACCTGCATTTTCCTGTGATCCTATTAGGTTGTGAGCAGCTTTGCACGGGGAAGAGACGAATCTCCCTGCCAGCATTTCCTCTGTCCGTTGATGGCTAACAAAGGTAGATACCAGTTAGCCAGAGAGCATTGCGCTTCAAGGTGGTGGCACTGAGCCCCAGCCCTTGCTCAGGACTCAGCAGAAAAGCCACTGAAGTCAGCACTGCAAAAGCAGTGAGTGAGTGGTGGTCACCTCAACACTGAGGCCTCAGCCTGAAGGGACCAAATCTATGTAGAATTTTCTTTTTCTGCCGCAGTGGGAAGATGCTGACTAGAATTGCAGAGCACATGGTGCTGCACCACTGGCACAGAGGAATAGACCAATTAATTGCTTGAGTTCACGTCTTACATCTTTTTCAAGGCCTAGATTAATGCAAGCAAAGCAAAGAGCGTGGAGTGGTTGACGTTTAAGGAAATGAATGTTGGTGTTTGAAGGAGTGCTTCATGATCATCCACTGTGGTGACAGATGTACTAACAAGCCATGAATAGATGGCATAGATAGAAACATTATTATTTAGATTATCGTACTCAAAAGGTGATACTTGTTTGTCTTGCCTGTCTGTAGATCATGCAGCATGCTTTCAGTTCCATGAAGGCAGCAGCTTTTTATAGTAAAAGCCTTAGAAAATTATTGTGAAAAATATCATCCCTGTTTTTTGAATGGCTGAAAAAAGGCAGAAAGGTGAATCCTTGTCAAATAATGGACGGATAAGAATTCTAGTGAGAAAAAGCAATGTTGAATGTGAAATAAACCCTCTTAGTACAGGGCAATCCATATCGTCCTTGGTGGGGCTGGGTGCAATGGAGATCTTCTAAACTGCTTATATTCATGCCAAGTACTTTCTTCTTTTCTTGCAGCAAAGAAAACTTGTGCCGAGTCAGATTTCACTTGTGACAATGGGCACTGCATCCCAGCCAGGTGGAAATGCGATGGTGAAGAAGAATGTCCCGACGGGTCAGATGAATCAGAAGCAGCCTGCAGTGAGTAGCACAACGTGGTGTTTCTCAGACATGTTCTCTTATCAAAGCACAGAGAAACTGAAGCTCTTATTCCTAGCACTTGCAGGATGATCTGTCAATTTATGCTTCTGTTAGAACAAAAATTACAGACACAAAAGATTCAGGTCATTCAGATCACACAGTTTACAAACTTTCAGATGTACCAGTTTTCCAGACTACGATACAGGCAGTGCTGTCTAGTCTGGATTTCTGTCTGCAAGGAAATAGTAAACATCTTGAGCTGCTTGTCAGGCTCATGAGCAGCAGCAGTGTGAGAAGTGTCACACTCACCTGGGATCTGGCGTTTTGGAGACTCAGATTTGGTGTTTTGCATGGTAACATATTGGGATTTATCATCTCTGTAGACAGCACTTCTGTTATTACAGAGGAGCTTTGCAATGTTACAGCATTGCTCAATCTTCATTTTCGATTTCTCCTCTGAGAACAAATGTAAAAAGCAGCAGATGAAAGATGAGCAATGTAAAATAACTAAAGTTGAGAGTAAGCATGACAGATGTTACTGCAGGTAATACCCTTTAAAAACCTGGCAAGTAAAAAGAACATCCTTGATTTTCATGTAGTGCGTTTTATCACGTACTTCTGAGGAGGCCCATTTGTGCTCCATTGTTCTCCAGCTGTGAAGGGTTGCCTGATGTTGATTTGACGGGAATCCCAGGGATATTTTAATGAAAATGCTAATATGTAGACTTTTAGTTGTGTGCTTACTTATATCTGCAGATTTGTTCTTGCCAGAGCAAGAAACTAGTACAGGCCATTCTACTGAATTTCCAGTCATGTACTTCACAAATATTCCCATGAGTCAGAAGCAGTGTTGGAGGAAGTATTTTATCAGATCTCACCAGAAAGGGCTACGTAGAGGACTTCAAAATCAACCATACTTTTATTTTTAATCCTAGTACCAGTCCTACTTTCTCCCTAATTAAGGGAGATTAATATGCTTCTCTTGCATAAAATGAATTGAATCATTTTTGCAGCCGCATACAGGCTACAGAAAAAATTACCTCAATAAATACATTAACATATTTATGTACCGTATTTGTTGGTCTTTCACCCTGCATCCTCCTTAGTTAAAAGCTGTCTCATTAATGCTGCTTCCACTACCTGATTGTCTGGAGGAGAGCTGAATAACTTAGCTGCTTCATTTGCTGCAGTCTCTGCCTGCAGATCTCGTGTCAGAGGCCGTAGCACAAGCTATGGATAGGCCATGCAGCACTGAGATCCCTGATGATTTCTGTTAATCATCTTCCATTCCTTTTCTACCCATTTCACCTTTCATTTTTTCCCCGACTTATTGCATCCTCTGGGGAAATCAGCCTTAAATCTTAAGTATCACAAAAGAAACTTGACCTGAGCCTCAGATTGTTACCATACGGGTCTGCTGTCCTCAGAGGAAAGTAATTTGTTCAGATTTGGGGGATTTTTTTTCTTCATTTTTTATTCTTCTTCCCCCTTGAAACTTTCTAAGAGATCAAAGTCTGCATTTCTCTGGTGGTTCTTCAGTTCAGAAAAAGAGATGGCCCATGAAACATCTTCCTGCAACACAGGAAGAAGTTTGTTCCTGTTCTCTGGTCTATGGCTAACAGATGAATCAGCAATTCCTAGTGAAAGTAGCAGCACCCATATGGATCAAGTCTTCATTGGTTTTTTTTAAAATACAAATGCTTTGAGGCCAGCCCAAAGGCTACGGCATGTAACTGTGCCAAACTTTATTGGTTTATATCTGTATCAGGCAGATTTACTGTGCTTTGCCTCAAAATAAGATATTTAGGTTTTCTTACGAGTTTTAGCCAGAACAGATCAGTTTTTGTGTGGTGGATACATGGATCTGGGTCTTGACATTCACAGGGTATTTGATAGAAGCCTACGTCTGACTTGTGGCTATCTCACAAGAGAAACCAGTTTTTCTCACCATACCAATTAAAAGCTTGCCTTTGAATCTTAAAATTATCTGCAGCTAGAATTTCAGAACTTTACTTTGCTAGGGTTATTCGGATCTGAAGTTCACACTTAATCAAATGAAGATCAAGTAGTTTTAATCTTATGACTGTTGATAGCTATAGGCTTTAATTTTCTTTAATTTGTAGGGACATTCTTTCCAGATTTTTTGTATCCCTGTCAAAGTATTTGTCATCTCAAGGGCTGATTTGGTCTGCTTTGTGAGGACACAGATTCAGCCTGGTAATGTGTCAGCCAGTGCTGGTTGTGGAGTAACTTCACACACGTTTGCAGCTCTTCCTGCTGCTGCTGGCCAAGACAGCAGCAAGTTACAAACCCAGCAAACTATTAAAGAAACTATTAAAGACTATTAAAGAGTGTTGGGCTTTCCTTGTAATTTGGCCCAGTACTGTAAAAACCCTGACTCTTCATCTGTGTAAATGTTATTTAAGGTGAGGCTGTAATGACAGACAGAAAATGTAGTGACGGGCAAAATGTACAGATGGACATTCCTGTACGGTCCTTCCCTCCAGTCCCATTTTCTTTCTCCCTCATGAAGTCAAGGCTGGACTCATTTTCCTGCTCAGATTTGCAGCACAGCCCTGTGGAGGGGCCTGCCCTGCAGAGCTTCCCTAGGGAAGGGACAGGTTGGCAAATTAGAGATTTCTCACCTCTGCTAAGATCAAACTGCTTTATGAAACCAATGGCTTTCAGACAGGCCACATCATTGCCAGCACTTCTGCCAGGATCTGGGGTTATTCCTCAGTTAATGCAACACTGGGACATTGTCCATAGTCCTTTCAACCAGGGAGTTTAAGAGCACTGATAATGCTGACTGTTGCCTTTCAGGAGTACTTCCAGCTTAGAATGTGGTGAAAACAAGGCTGTTCCTGTCAGCATCTAGCCACCTGCTAAATGGCTTTTTATTTTCTGAACGCTTTTGTTGTGTGTTTTTAATTACAGTTTGTTCTCTCTTATTGGTAGTTAGGGATGTCATGTCCCCATCTCTTATGCATGATTAAAGGTAACAGTTTCTGGGGTTTGGGGTTTTGGTTTGTTTGTTTGTTTTTTTAAACAGAACCAAAATTTTACTTTACTTTTACTGTTTCCCTAATCACTGAAGTTTCTCAGCTTTGTACCTTACAATATCCTCTCCAGGGATCTTACCCATTTCCAGGTGTTCAGGACAGCATGACCTGTGTCCTGTTGGATAGGTGAGATGGCATCATAGCTGGCCTGATTTCTGCTGGACCTGTGATGTGTGCACCTTTTCTGCTATTCATGCAATTACTATTTTTTTAACTGTTTTCTTCAAGCCACTGAATGTGTCTGGTAGTGGTGGCTGTAAGGGTATCTCGTGGGTCCCACTGAATCCTCAGCTGATGAAATCTCTAGCACTTCTCCCTGTTGTGGGTTTTGGTGCTAGTTGAAGATTGATTTGTTTCTAGTGTGGACTGATTTTAGAGGAGATGATTATCCAAGCTTTGTTTTAAAATGTTTTTAAATGGGTCATTGTGAATAAGAAACTGCTTGTATTTCTTCACTTTTCTTCAAGACAGGTCTCTGGCACCTGCAGGAGATTTTTGGTAGCCTACAGTACTCTGCATTGGAGAGCCCACCATGTCGAGAGCCCTGGCCCTGTTTTTCATTACTCACTAAAAGCAGCTCACCATGGCTTGGTGATGCCCTGGGGCTGTGGTGCAGCCACTGCTGATATGCACAGGTTCTGCTTAATGTGTATGGAAAGATTCCTCACCTTTTCCTTACCAGGTTTCTTGGACCTGGCAGAGGGGGAAGGGCAGTCATTTTTCTGACTGAGCTAACAGAGACCTCCAGCAAAATGAATGTTATCCACCTAATGCTGTTCCAGGACAGGTACTGAATCATTCTGCTTTTTATACAAGAAGGAAATTTAAAATTTCCTTCTGAGGGATTTAGATTATTTAATCAGTGACTTAAGCAAAAAAAAAATTTTTCTCTAGAGAAAAATAAAAACAAATGCTAACAATCAGTAACAGCACTGATGGGAACACAAATTAAAGGGACAGAGCAAGTGAAAATCTAAGCTGGCAAACTCTTGCCTTAGGACATTGTATATATAATGAGATCGAGGAATGCAGAGAGCATAAACTCACCACTTATTTCTTTTTCAGATACGTGACATTCTCATGGTTAAGAGCAGAAATTAGTGTACAGAAAGGTACAGGGTGTTAGAGTGTAGGGTGTTAAGAGGAAGAAAAAGGGAAAGATTTAATAGGGCAGGTTTAATAAGCAGCAGTTGTGGAAGTAGATTTTAAAATGGAAGTGGAATATGAAATCAAACCCTGAATGTTGGTTTGAAATACAGCACCAGTTCCTGCAGTTCTTTCATATTTTGAAGTACATGTCACGAGTCGTTCAGGGAGATGTATCCAAACTTGACAGTTATATTTTTAATGGGTATCTTCCATGGTCCCAGGCACTCTGTGTGCTGCTGCTGTGTGTGCTGATCTCTCACAGTGCTGGTCAGTTCTGCCCTCATTTCCTATTAAGTTGTCCAAATATAAAGTCCTGCTGTTGGTAGCATTGATGGTACCGTTCACCCCAAATGCACAATCCTCTCCCAGCTCTCTGTTCAGCCCGAAGGATATTACATCTCTATTATTCTCCTTAGATGCAGATCTCCTGCATGACTGAGTGGCTTTGGTGACATTACTGTGCTTTTGTGGAAAGGACTTAATAAACTGTTCCCTGCCCTTGGAGAATTTTTCCTGGAGAAGGGTGAAGTGTCTCTTTCAGGGCATCACATACACTGGGCCATTGAATTCAAGCAGCAAAAGAAAAAACTAGGCCAGATCAGCCAGGCACAGCCACATACCCAGTTTGGGGGCCTGGGGCAGTAACAGAAAGCTTTTTTTTCCCTTTTTTTTCCCCCCCAAGGTTAAGAGCAGATCTGTTGATATAAATGTGATAAGATGCTGGGGGGTTGCAAATGCAGTGGAACATGTAAATTAAGGACTATTCTGTTGGAATAATCTGTTAAGAGATCATTCAGGGAATTGAATTCGGTGATGTTAATGCCAGATGTACAGGTGTGCATTTCATCAGCACTCCCACTGCACTAACTGGCTACAGCCAGCGTAAAATACAGCACTGTCCCTGCTCCCCTTTGGGAGCACTGCTGACTTGCAGCAGCTGAGGACCCCATCTGTAAAGCAAATACAGAGCAAGGGACTGGATGTGGAAACACTTTTAGAGCCACAGGATCCTCCCAGAGACAAGGCACAAAAGTGGCAGTCTCATTTTCCAGGTGCCCAGACTGGTTTGTAGGGCTAGTGATGAAAGCTTTGATTTGTCAGTGTGATCAAATTTATTGAGACAGAATAAAATGAAAGCAGCCATGATCATCTCTCCCTGAAGTCATGGAATAATTCAAGACAGAGGTTCAAAATTTGGACCTCTGGGGGTCATCTAGTCCAATATCTTGCTAAAAGTGGACCCCTGTCCTCATGTTTGACCACCTTATTAATGAGAAAAATCCCCTCATCTTGACAGACTTTCCTGTGTTGCAGCACGTGTCTGTCACCTCCCGTCGTGTCACTGTGCACCTCTGAGAACAGTCTGGCTCCATCTTCATTATTTCCTCTCATTCTGTAGTGAAGGCAGCAATATCTTCCTTTAGCTTTCTCTTCTGTTTGCCAAACAAGTGCTGGTCCCTCAACCTCTCCTTGTTGTAGTCTCTCATTTCAGATTATTTTGTCGGATAAGTGGCAATGATGCAGTTCTGTAATCAGGACACAGTTTTTGCTTTGTTCACTCACCTCTATCAAAGCTTTATCACATCCAAAATATAACTGTACCATTAATTCATTTCGCTGGTTTTAGGATGCCACTTAGCTTCCAGCTCTACTTTGCAGAGGGTTCCAGACTCATGAGAATTCCTTTTCCATGGCAGTGTTTAACAGTAGAGATGAACAAGACTTTTTGAGGTCAGTCAGCAGACCAGTAGTTCCCTGGGCATGCTGGCTTACAGTCCCTTTTATTTAAGCGTATATGATTCTTCAAATTCTCACAAATGTGCCTTTACCCCTGATTGAACCAGCCCAGCCCAGCCCAGTGCTTCCCAAGTGCCCCTGGATCCATAACCACTGCACCTGCCTGGAATGCCTCCGGGTGTCTCCTGACTGAGCAAGCCCAAGTCGATCTCAATATCCCAAAGGACACAAAACTGCAGGGACTAGCACGAGAAGTCTTTGACAAAGTAAGGAATCAAATCCAGTTTTTCTGGCATCCTGGTCCTTTTCTTGAAGCGTGAAATTATTCTTTTTACATCAAAGGAAATTCGGCGACTCAAAGCCGAGCAGTTTATCCCCAGTAGTGGGATAACTTTGTCTGTGGCTCATGGGCAGTGAATTACATCTCCTTTTTGATGATTACATGGCTGTGGTGATCTCAGCGTTTTACTTACCTAAAGATGTAAATGAACTTAGAATTTGTAATGATTGTGCTCCAATTCTACCAGTGCTGAAAAGTTTTAAGTAATACCTACACAAAATGTGGTTTTCCTTTAAGGGAATGTGTTCAGAGCTTAAGTCTCAGCAGTGACCTTTGCAGAGGGCTGACTGAGTTCTGTGGGAAAACCAATTGAAAAAACCTCCTGGGTCTGTTCTGATGTTTGTATTGTTCCGTTCTTGAGCACTGTTATCATGTGAGGGAGTCACTTTTTCATGTAGCATTGTCTTCTTGGACATTTGCAGTGTTTCCATCCCCCAGATGGATTTTGAGCTTTCGCTTGTTGATGGCTACAAAGTTTAAACACCAGCATTTAAACATTTTCAATATCGGTCTAATGCTTTCATGCAGTTCATAGACAGGAGTGGTCATAAAAGAGTTGGATGCTGCCTTTTTATGGCTACAATTAATCTTGCAGTTATTTCAATACGAGAGAATAGCAGGAAAATGAAAGTTGAGTGTGTGAAGCTCTTGTATGTGTAATTATTTAACAGGCTATAAATATTGAACTACTAAAAACTTAAAAGGTTTTCAGAAATCTCAAGTAGCTTTTCATTGTTTAGTGCTTTTTTTCCCCATTTTCTTGCTACTTGCTTTCTGAAATTCAGACTACCTGATTTTTATATTTATATTTTTGTTTGTTTATTGAGGGCAGGGTGCAGGAATCACAGTTGTTTATTATGGCTGATGTGAAAAGGAAATAATTTCTGGGAGTCAAAGGTAAAACAATTTGAAAATGGAAATGTTTTAACTGAGTGAAGTTGTATTGCAGTGCAAAAGCACAGACAGCAAACCTTTTCTCCTTTAAATGTGGATGAATTATGGTGTGAGGAGAAGTGTATGTCAAATGACTTTATCTTAATGTTATTGACATTAACATACCTTCTGCATTTTAGTATCGTAATGAACTGTATGTTGAAGCTGTGTTTCCTTGTTCTACCACCTTTTCTTTGAGGATGTTTTCCCTCTCTTTCTCCATTCCTGCAGTTGTAGGATCCTGTTTTCATTCAGGACAAACTCCCACTGAAATCTTTTGTGGTTTTAATAAGGGTCTCATGACACTCCATCCTGCTTCCTTTAGGATTAGGATCATGATTAAGACTGGTTTAATATGCAGTCTCTGCATGCTTTGGTAGATAATTTCTGTAATTTAAGCCTTGCACTGGAGATTTTCAATGCCTGCAGTGCTTTCAGTGAGATTGTGCTCTGGGGTGAGGGTCACAGCCAGCACTGCCTGCACGTGTGGGGTGGTGTGGGTGCTCCCTGTGCCTTTGTGAGATGCACTGAGAGCCTTCGTCAAGGCTTGGCTTTAGCAGTAGCTCCAGCCCCCTTTCTAGGGATGCTGTATTCATGACTATATTTGAAGTGACACATTTCAGTTCACCCTTTTTGACTCACATTTTAACATACTAAAGCACATTACAAATTCATTGCATTAAAATGCAGAGAACTGAGTAGCTTTGTTAGAGCACACGTTGGGCTCATGCCAGCTATTGCACCCTTTTTCTGGCCTGTGCTGCAAGGTCATCATCTTACCCTGTCACTGGAGCTCTCTAATTTGTGTGAGTCTGTGAATTCTCTGTTTTGACAGAGGTTGCAAACCTAACCACACGTCTCTCTCTTTTTTTTTTTTCCCCTGTGCAGGGATTAACATGTGGGGCGTGTTTGACAGTCAGTGATCTCGTTTCTAGCCACTGTGTGTGCATTCATGTGTGTAAAATGATACATGTATGATACATGTGTATTGAGAAATGGACATGCACACAGAAAAGAACAACAGGTCGTTCAAGTATTTCACCAGGTGTATCAGCCCCATGTGGAATGTGACTGAGAAATAGCAATTAACATACTGAATTCTACTGGAATTTATGTTGCTGCTTCACAATTCTTGCCTCTAGACATGTTGCAAGTGTCAAACTTGGAGCTGAGTTGTGAGAACCAGCAGGGATATTTGTAATGAAGTCAAGGTGTAGGTGGTATGGGAAAGTCTTTTCTTCCCCGCCACAGGTCTGCACACCAGTGTTCTTGTGCAACAGCCTGCACACATTCAATTAAAACTGCCATCTAAGCTGCCTGTTCCATCCTCTAGAAAAGAAAACAGGTGGGGGTTTCTTTGTATGTGTATAAAAGATGAAATGGTCACTCTGAGATAAGAAACAATTCTTTAATAGCAGCAGAGCCTTTTCAGACTTTCTTTCGCACATAAAAGGGTAAGGACATACTAGAATTTATTAAATCTGTGTTTGTCTACTGAATCCTTTTTTTTCCCCTGAGTTCTTCATGTGCTGTTGGTTCCACTGAGCAGCATCTCACTTCTCAATACCTTTAACACCTGAGAAGAGTGTCACTTTAGCATGGAAAAAGCAGCATCTCCCTTTGGTATGAGCCTGGATCTTGGTGCAGTGATCTCCTCACTGTGGCTGTGCAGGTGCTGCCAGGAATGGCGTGGGATGGCCTCCCTGCAGCTGCTGTGGCTGCCAGAGGTGGCCTGACGTGGGCTGCGACACTGCACTCAGTTTTTCCTTTATGATAGGAAGTTTTGGGAAGTCCTGAAGGTTGTTTGTTATAATCAGTCCTTTGACAGGACAGAAAGGAGGCGTTGTCCTGGCAGATACAAGGTGAAATACCAATGTACTGTACTCAGGGAAGCTTTTAATTTTAAAAGTACAGACTTCAGGAAACAGGAAAATTTGTTTTGCAGTTAATTCTGGCAGTGTCCTGGAAACTTGTATAATTTTGCTTTCTATGATTTTATCACTCATCTTGGCTGGTTTCATTATGTTTGCTCATCGAGGGACTTTTTGTGCCTTTATTTTCCCTCGTGACAAGGAGCACTATTGCGACCATAATCTCTCTTACAAATGGGTCTCATCTCAGTACTGCTCAACTCCTTTATCCTTTGTGCAATTTTGTCCCCCTAGCGTTCTGTGGGGGCTTTTTCCTCCCTGTTTTGATTAGAATTGGAATAATCTGTGTGAACAAGAGAAAGAAAGCGAGCCTGGGAGGAAGGAAAATGAAAGAGCAGCTGCTGATACGGAGGCTCGGAGACCCCCTCAGGGGCGTGCTGGACTCGCAGGCACAGCTGAGAGCCTTGTGAAGGGGCCGTGTGTTCGTGGCTGTGTGGAACCAGCCGCTGTCCATGGAGCCCGGCGGGTGGCCTGTGAGCACTCCCCCTTCCCAGAGCCAGGGTCAGCCCGGCAACGAAAGGCAAGGAGCCACAGGAACCCCCGGTCTCATTTGTCCTGGAGCATCTGCAGAAGTGGAGCTGCTTCCGCAGGGCCTGATCGCCCCTGAAGTGTTTCTTGGTGTTTATGTGCCTGTCCCGGGCTGGCATGGACGGCAGAGCACCCACTGTGCTGACAAAACACCAGGGAAAAGGTGGTGCCTATTCCAGTAATAGCCTGGCATGGTTGGTAATTCCAATTCTGGGCTCTTCCATATGACTCTGACACCTCTGACCTTGTTTTAATGATATTCCAGCTTTTCAGAGAAGGAACTGAAAAGTTGTTCTGCTTATCAGGTACCTGTAAGTGCAATTACTGCTGTTTTATTTTTAAGAATATTTGATTGCTGGCATGCTTAGAAACAGAACCTTAACCGGGTTGCTTCAGCTGAAAATGACTGGGAAGAAATCAAGATAAAAAGCTATTGGTAAGATTTTCTAATCTCTTAGATTTCCCAGAGTACACCAAGCTTTTGTATAGTGTATGTAAAATGAAAAAACCCACCCTGTAATAGTAGATTTAATTAAATGAATCTGTGAGGAAAAATTAAAGTGGGCTTTGGAAGAGGCAATTCACATATCTCAACTATTGTATCTCTAGTCAGATACGATGTTTTTGTTTTTACAAAGGAAAAGCCTGTCCAAGCTTCTAGTAGGGCTTTTGATTATTTTAATCAATGGTTTCTTTCCAGCTTACACAATATGTTTACTTCTAAGAAACAGCAGTGCTGTGGAAGATCACAATAGAACAATCTGTGTTTCTTCTCATAATTAAAGTTCTATTCTGTTTCCATAATTACTTGTTATCTGATGTGAAACCTGGAGAAATGGTTCCTGATTCATTATATTCAAGCCAGACAGTGAACTAAATGGCTTTTAAGGGATTAGAGACATTGTCACCCTTAATATCACGTTTTTAAGTTCCTTTTTGCACATAACTACTCTACTACAAGCCTACTGTAAATTGTTCTTCTGTCCGATAACCAGCAACCACTTAAACCACCAACTTTAATCATGATTTGTAATTTCAGCACCAAGAGGTGCTTCAGAAAAGAGGATCCAACACGAGTCCTGTAATAGCAGTCCCAGTTTCCTTTGTAATTAAGTAATTGTGTTTGCAATGTAATTAAGTAATTGTGTTTGCAGCAGGGCATTGCTGAAGCCAGTAGGGTTCTGCCCAGGCTGTGCAGCTGCCTTCTGGCACAGAGCTTATGGCTGTGCTGAGGTTACAGGGGCTGGCAGAGGGATTTGATACCAGAACAGACTCGAGAGAAGCAAGAAGACCAAGGAAACTGAGGGATAGCAGGAGGAAGGGAACAGAGTTTACAGTGAGGCCAGAGGGGTCCCTCATCTGATGCCAGGCGTGGTTTGAGTGTTACCCTCCATACACAGAGATGATTGCATTAACATAGTTAATGTCCGTTTGGCAAAAGCAGCCTCTGAAGGTGGGTTTGAAGAAGAGCATGACCAAGAAATACGGGAGGATGCCCTGTGCAAAGGGCAGGGTGAGCAGCACTTGGGGGAGTGAGCAGCAGTTCAGGTAGGAGGGCGAGGGAAAGGCGGGGGAAGCAGGAGTCTGGTGCCAGTGCTGGAGCACACCTGGCTCTGCCCTGCGTGCAGAGGCAGTGGTAGAAAATGAAGAAGTGTGGTTGTCAGGGACTTGCAGGGCATCTTGCCTTAAAGTCCTGGAGCTGCAGGTCTGGCAGTCAAGAGCCCTGGGTTTGCTTTGGCTCTGCTGCTGCCTTGTGGTGGGGCTATGGGTGACTGAAGTTAAAAATGCCACCATCTGCAGAAGAAGTGGTGTCATTTTGTCAAGGCTGCTCGCAGATGTGCTTCTGTGTCCTAAGTGGGTGATTGGAGTATGTCTGATTATACTCCTTTTTGATAGACACCAGCTAGTAATAGGGCTATAAATTGTGATTAGATTTTTCCATTGGATTAAAAGCTCTTAAATGTGGTACTCTTGTTGCTCTAATTTCTTGCCAGGTTTTTTTATTAACTGAGTAAAAATTGAGCACCTGGGACATTTTAAGTTGACCGCGTCTCTTTCGCAATCCTTTACTTAAATTTTTCATCCACAACTCTTTAGTAAGATATTTTCTCCAGTCGCTGTTGTCCAGGAAGTGCAGGTAAGGAGTAAAGATGTTCACAAGTACACCAGGAAATATCTGTGGGATCCAGACTGAGACTTCTGAAAGATACTGTCAGTGTTTAAATGCACCCTTTTAGATGCTTCAGTGTAGGCAGCAGCTTTTAAGCTGGATGCTCCAAATTAATGGATTCTAGAAAGCAATTCCTTTTACACACTTTCCTTCTGGAGTGGTAGTTGGAAGGGGGCATCTGGCCATGCCTGTGCTTTGATAACATGTGTACATGCATCAGTAGCTCAGTGAAGGCAGTGAGGTGCACAGGCTCCGACAAAAACTGAGCTTAAGCAACTTCTTCAAAACCATCCGTGTGAAAGTTAAAAAAAAAAAAAGTGGGGGTTTTGAATCTGTGCAGCCTTTAGGCACAGATCATCTCTCCCATATGTGCTCTCAGATTTTGCCTCTTGCTGTTCTACTGCCTGCTGTAGCTGGATTTTATTGTCCTGAAACTTAAAGGTCACTGTTGTTACTTCCAGCTGCTGTTGGACTGGGAGCATGGATTTTTGGGTTGTGGAGAAGTCAGCCCATCGCTGCAGAATGATGTTGTCTCAGTACCAGTCATGCTCCGTTGTTTAGTGTGTCTTGAGCTATTCCTTGTTATGTTTTGTGAGCTGGTAATCTTTATTGAGAAGGTTTAAAGAGAAGTATTTAAGCAGAAGTGTGAATCAGGATTTTGGAGAAAATGGAGAATTTTCATTGTTCTTCTTTTTCCTTCCTTTCATTGTTATGCTGTGCTGGTGTAAATATTAAACCTTGTTTTATTTGAAATGCAGAATTGTCCTTTGAAATGGTATTTGGAATGAAAACCAGGAGAAGTAACAGATCTAAACTGCTGGTGGCCTCAGATCAGTGGTGGCCTGAATTCTGAGCACAGTTTGAGTCCTAATGCACGAGATCTTCTGTTTATTTAATAGCAGCCGTTGCATTGTGCTTGTGCATAACAACTCCTATCCACCCCCCTGGGTTCTGCATTACAGTTTCTTTCCACAAACTACTGAGCAAGGAATTTCCATGTGTTTCTGTTTTCTTTATGAGATTGGAGCCCACGATATTCTCAGCATATGGTATGAAATATTTATTACTGTTTTTAAAGGTTGGTTTTAAGAGACAGTCTGCGATGTGACTGCATTTAGTAACGTAAATGAAAGTCCTTTCCTTTTGGCATATATTTAAGAAGCTATGAGGCGTTAGTCATGGTGAGTTCTAAATACCAGGGAGACGACCGCTGAAAATACTTCAAAGGGAAGTAGCTCAAAGATATAGAATGATGTTTAGAAAAGGCCAATTTAACCCAAATAAAAATGTAATCCCTGTTAGACATAATAAATGAAGACGAAATCTCTAAAATTGTGTAAAAGAATTAAAAGAAAAACACGTCTGGGATTCGTGTTCCTGCAAAAAGTGTATTCAATGACTATGCAAAATCAGGGAGGAACTTCAGAACTGTGGGGTCAATTCTTAACTTCACATAGCCCAACAACAATTTGGCATATTCTTCTCCTTCCCTTGGATTTTCTTCATTCATCCTATGGTTCTGGTTTGGAAAAAGCAGTGTTTTTTTCCAGAGTGTAGAGCAGCTGGCACTGGAAGCTGTCATGTAGCGTATGTTCCAGAAGGAGTGAATGTGTCCCTATCTGCTCATCAAATATTTTGAGAACAAGGGCTGATGTTTCTGGCTTTCAAGACACATTTTCTCTCCTCCTGAGCCAAATGAAAAATTTTCATAGTTCAAACCCACACATGTGCTGACTTACTTCCTCTGTACTGTAATTACTTAACCACTTTCCCAAACTCTAGAGATCTTCAGAGATCAAAACTGGCTGGATAGAGAGAGTGGAGAGGTTTGAGAGGGGAAGGAGGAACAGTAGCCTCAAGAGGGATGGTTCCGTGCATGGTTATGGCAGCCATGGATGACACACGCCCGTGCACACCACAGTGGATGTACAAATCTGCACGAAAGCCTTACTACACTTGGAGCTCCAGCACAGTGTGTAGAGTGCAGTGGTTGTCAGCTAAAACCAGATTATGATCTGGACCTACACAGCAGAGAGACTGGGCTGACCAAGTCATGCTGTTCTATTAACTGCAAGTCAGCAAGGGCCCCACGTCTTCTTCTGGAACAGGCTCACAGAATGTGTGTTTGCTTTGCTGTATAGCCTGGGTCATTGAGACTGGGTGCATGCTGCAGTCTGGATGCTGGGGTGACGTGTAGGCTGGTTTTAGTATTTTGTGTGGCCCTACAGTGTCACCTGTATTGAAAATGTAATCAAGTAATACATTTGAACATTGTTATGAGCACATTTCTCGAGGCATAGGCAATCAGGATATCGGGGTTTTTGAAACATCAGGAAAGGAGTATTTTATTTGGATGATTTCGCATGGCTACTCTTGTTTCGGTTTGTGGTTTTTGTTGGTTTTGATTTTTTTAACCTAACAGAATGAAACACTCTTTAGGTTTGCAGACATTTTTCATACTTCCAGTTGCTTTGTAAGGAGAACGCAAGAGAATATTTCCTTCACGTTCTTAAGGTTATATTGGTTCATCTCAGCCTTTGTATTAATTCCAGCCTGGGATCATGAGAAATGTGTGTTGCTCCAGGACTGAACTGTAATTGTGACAGGGATCAAAATCTCTGCCAGGCTGTTCTTTCCCTCTCCTGAAGCAGATTAGCAGCCTGGCATCTGTTTTCTTTGGGGAAGATGGCAGAGATGCCCAGAGAGCAGAGCTGCCTCCCAGCTGCCCTTTGTGTTTCAGTGGAAGTGCCTGTGCTTGCCAGTTGTGCCATGGCCCTGATGTTGCCAGGCAGGGCTGGCGGCTGCAGGCTGCTCCCGGCTTTGGTGTGAAGCAGGGCTGGGCTGGTGCTTTGGGTCTTGGGGCTCTTCAATCTGCCGGACCCTTTCCCCTTGAGCTCCGCGTGCCTTCACTCCTGCAGCTGGCAGGTGGGAAAGACCCACATAGAGACAGCTCTGTCTCACTGCCAGAGGTTTGGGAAAGATTGGGCACTCTGAGTGCAGTTATTTAAAGTTCTGACGTCAGAGTCCCTCTAGTCTTAGGGGGCTGTGTAGGAAATTTTAGCTGACCTGCATAGGAAATGAGGTGTACTTTCAACCTGAATGTCATAAAAGTTACATTATCTAGATGAAGTGCAATCTTACCTGCTATATACAGGTGACAGAACTTTGGTCTCAGAGATCTGTTCTGCTTCTTTTAGTTATGTTAGGTTGGAAAGAAAGTACTCCTGTTGAAAGCATTAAAAAATCATGTACCAGCCCCTGAGAACCACATTACGCTGTATTTCGGTGAGCTTTTCTCCTGCTTGCTCTGTGGGTGGGATTCCTGCAAAGTAAGTTCAATCACTGAGTTAGCCAGTACTTCAGGAGCACCAGAACTTGTGAATTTGATTTCTCTTCCATCCCTGACTCCTGTTCATTTATGTCCTGGGCTTGTTGACCTTTTGGTGCCTAAACGAGTAAGAATTCCAGTTGAAAGTTTCCCCGGTTTCTTCATGCATGGTCATCCAGTACAGGCTGGGCTTTTGATGCAGCCTTTTTTTCTGTCAGAGCATTCTACCCTGCCATGTATTTTCACTGAAGATATAAGAATTCTCCTCAAGATATCATATTCGTTCGTTATTTTCTTTGATTTGGCCACTGCATTTTGTATTTAGGAGGGCAGAAAAGCAGATTATTGTGGGGAGGCATTAATTGTATATGGAAACTTTGTTTCTGTAGAAAATTAGTGTAAGAATCCATAATATTGAGAGTTGAAATAATTACAGTCTAGGTACAACAGGGAGTTAGATAATAAATTCATTGAATAAGGAAATCCAGAAGCAAGCATGGGAATTTTGTGGCCGGGTATATGAAGGATTGTAAGGAATTCTTCAGCTGAATGAAAAATAAATCCATATAGTACAATACTGGTCAGTGGGAGTGAAATTATAAGGCTGCAGTGGCAGAAACCGAGTAAATACTAAAAGTATTTCTAATTTCTGTTCAGAAGAAAGAGGAAGAAGTTGTATTTGCATGTTTAATAACCTGCCTGCTACTCAACAGCAGCTATTAAAGGTTTGGCTTTTAAAGCAGAAGTACTGACAAACTCTCATTGAAGGACACAGCCGGTCAGTTTTCTGATCTGTATTTTTGGGTTTTTTAGAACTTGCATGACTATTTTTTAGAGATGTCGGAACACTGGTGAAAGTGTCAGTAAGTTAGTAAAACCTGTATTTTTATGGTGGTTTCAAAGGTCAAAGAGAGCACAGTACAGAACCTGCAGCCCAAGCCTGGAGCTCCTGACTGCTACAACAGTAACAATTCAGCTCCAAAGGTGTGTGTGCTAACAGGCTGTTGTTAGTTAGGGAAAACAAGAGTTGTGTCGCTTCTCAGTGCTGCTGGATTGAATCGTGACCTTGTTAATAAGATACTGTGCATGTTAAGAAACACTGCGTGTGTATTTTGTGATACGTGATTTGACTAAACGTAAAGGTTAGCAAAATGTAGTTTACAACATAATTGGAGGTCGTGCTAAGCAAGTTGAACAGGTGGCTGAGAGGTGGTAAAAGACATGGGCAGCTGCTATAAAGTGGGAAGGTTATTAGACAAGGGGCTGTGAACAAGCTTCCAGGGCTCACATGATTAGAGAGTTGAAAAATAAACCTTATTAGAAGGTATTTGGTATTTGATTTATAGAAGAGAGGGTTGAGAGAGTTGCCTTTATCAATTTACACCTGTCTCCTTAGAGAACAGGTTTCATCACACAGTTGTTTCTTTGGCTTAGCAAGAATCAGCCTGATCCAGGAAACTAGATAAGAGAAACACAGATAAGATACAGCTCTTAACAGGAGTGGCAAATAAAGTGGACTCACTTGTACAGAAATCCTTACTGACTGAAGTCTTTAAATCAAAATAGGTACCTGTCTTAAAGATATGCTGTTGTTCAAATGAGGTGTTGATGTAAAAAGTCAGCCTTTGCTGTGCAAGCGTTTAATGGTCCTGAGGCTTTTAAACATGGGAGGTTCTGTCAGCTGCTGCACACAGACAGCAGTGGCGCTCACAGTTTATCGCTGAAGGCATTTGGCCCTGCTGCTGCAAGGCACAGTAAGCTCTGACACTGGAAGGAGCTCCATCTGGGAGTCATGGAATGCTCCATCCAGATCGCTGGGAAGGAATTTTCAGGGCAAAAATTGTGTTGCTCGACTAAGGGCACTCCACAGGTGGGAGAGAACCACTCTTCTTTCTTCTCCCCAGCCATGGGTCGTTGTTTCTAGGTCACAGAATCACAAATTTGTCAGGGTTGGAGATCATTCAGTCCAGTGCCCCTGCCAAGGTTGGGTCACCTGGAGCAGGTGACACAGGAACATGTCCAGGTGAGTTGGCAATGCCTCCAGAGAGGGAGACTCCACACCCTCCCTGGGCAGCTATTCCAGGGCTCTGCCACCCTCAGCATAAAGGAGTTCTTGAAAATGTCTCCAGAGAAAATCACAGGTACTAAGAAACCTTTTTTCTGTTCTGTGATCCTTGGAGATGTGTCTTTCTCAACACATGGAAACCAGGAGAAATCTCTGAGAGGTGCCAGGTCACATGGATGGCAAACATAATTGGGGAGCTTTTGCACATTGAAGTAGCTCATCACCTGATACGTGATTGATGGCAGAGTTTTCATGGAGTTAACGAGCAGAATGTTAACGAGCAGAAGTTATCTAATATACATCTATGTAGACCATATCGTATATGCTGTCTATATCTAATATATCTATACTTCTTTTCATCTCTGATGTGCACAGAATAAGCCGAGAGATAAGGACACTGTGTGTTTTAGGTGGAGGAAGGTGTTTTGGCATGTTTTGCTGCTGAGCCCTGTTTGAAGTCGTTTGCAGCCTTTCAGGCTGGGGAAGCGACAGTCGCTGCTCCAGCAGCCTCTGTTGTCTGAACAAGCTCCGGCTCCTTCCCTTCTGATCAAAAGCACTTGGTGAAAGGTGCAGCTTGGATCCTTTAAAGCATCTCATTATGGGTTATATTTAGAAGTGTGAAGAATATATTATTAATTACAAGGATGCTCCAAAGCAAAGAAGCTGTTTTATCCGTGCCCTTGATGAACAGAAAAGTTCCTGTGCTGAAGGAAGGTTATGCAATTAACAGTATATTCATTAGGAGTTCATCAGATAGCAAACTGTGCTTATCTTCAGGATGGTACTGGAATATCTGACAATTTCCTAGTTACTGCCTAAGTGATAAGGAAGAGCAAGAGACAGGAACTGACAGTTCCTGATATATAAATTTTTATAAATTTCCCAATTATATAAATTTTACTGCCAGTGAAATTTATATCATACAGTTTACGTATCTCTTATCTGCTAGGTTATATATATACATATATGTATGTTATTTTACATCTCAATTTACAGGCCAAGTACCCTCTTGCTGCCTCGCTGGAAAGAACTGGCGGTGAAAGTTGGCCCCATGTATTTCTTGGCTGCTAAATGAGCATAGTGTATGGACACTGTGAGGATCGTTACAGGTTTTTTGCTCTCTTTTGTTCCCACAAAACCCCTTTTACCAGAGTAGCTGTCCACTGGGTTCATCCAGTATCATTCTGGATGTTTGCTTTAACCTGTTCAGTCCTCTCAAATCCAGTCTGTGCACTGGTCCTGTGAAACAGACTCACCTTTGCAGAGGCATTTCTCCAACTTAAGGAATTTTTGTCATTATTTTCACTACTTACAAAATACAATAATTCTTCTGTCTTCAGGTTCAGACTGGCATGTGGTAATTGATTTTTGCTAATTGTGTGATACAATCAGGTGAATTTTTTCCAACTGTGCTTTAAAACCTAATTTTGAGTTGAGCATTAATTTGCTTCCAAGGAAGTGGAGAAGTCAAGTGCCTAAATATGCCAGAATATGTATGAAATAAGCTGCCATCTGGAATTTGTTTCTGGATTTGCTGTTATAGAAATGGAGTGCTCTGGGATGCATATTTTGGGGCATTCTAGAAATTAATATATGGGAAGAAAAACAGATAAATCTGTCCTGGTGCTGTGCTTAGCTGCTTGTATAAGAATTTGACAAGTGACTAAGGTGATTATGTCTGGTAGGCTTGGACTAAGTGAGATACTGCCAGTGGAGAGAATGAATTATTTTTAGAAACTTAATTTTTTTATACAGTTCAGGGTCACGGTGCCAACAATTCGAAGAGAGCCTAGAAAACTCTGTCACTTTTATCTATAAACTGAAGCCAGTCAAATAAGATTTGACTCAATAAAAAGTAAATCTGCCCCTTATCTAAAAGTATCTGTGCAGAAATTGTTCCAAGATGCTTTCAAACTGCTGAGTTACAAATCCACACAGGGAGGGATGATTGATTTATTGTGTGCTGCAATCTGGAGTATTTTATCACTGAATCTTTAGTGAAGAAAGTTGATGTTGTTAAAGCCGCGATGTATTTAGACCCGAAGCGTAGGAATAAAGCAGAGGAAGCATTATTGGATCAGCACAGATCAGGAGAGGATGGTTATTACCTGTGTTTCCGTGGAGCTCAGCTCTTGCCGTGGTCTCTGCCAAGCCGGACAAGGAAGGATGGGCTCTGTAATCAGGGGTGGGCTCTGGTGTGCCCATGGGATGCCCAGGTCATGGGAATGAATTAGGTAATGGGAATGAGGCACACGGCTGACACCTGAATCGGTGACAAAAGACTTGGAACGAGTCCCGTTTGAGGGAGGGAGAGGCTGAGGCTGTTCCCCACCTCTGCCACATCGCGGGCCCCCAGGGCTCTGTTCAGCAGCTCAGCACATCCATTTGTCAGCTCTGTGGCTGCGTGAGAAAGTCTCGAAGTTGTTCAAAAATCTGTTTGCCCAAAAGGCTCCGGAATCGCTGATCTAGGGCAGGGAACAAGTTTCCCTTTCAGAAGTTGCATTTCTCGGGGTTAATTAGCTGACTTCCATTCATGCCCTGCTTGTGCCGCCGTAACCTCCCGACTGTCGTTTCTTCCTTGACTCTCTTCTTTCTTCCCAGAGCATGTCTGTGTTTGAACTTTGCTGATTCCCAGCTACTTTGTTACCAGTCTGTACTGGGTCAGCTGTTACCCTCGGGTGTTTTATTCTCCTAAGGCTTGCCTGAATCAGCACTGCCTTGAAAGCATCACGCATCCCTAATCAAGGGGGAACGAAGCGGATCATGATAGATTTTTAAAGGTTGGTTGTAGCCAGACTTAGTTTTTCACAGTAGGCGTCCCTGGATAAAAGCAGAGGTTGAGGATGTGTGTTGAGAAACAGAGCTCAGCTCTCAACCATGTCAAAGATTGGAGTTCCGTTTGATTTCTGGGCGATAGGAAAGGCAAAATACCTTTTTTTTCCCTTCCCCTTTTTTTCCTATTTTTCTTTTTTTTCTCTTTTCTCCCCCAACCTCCCCCATTACTCTTAATGCAGAAGGGAAGGGAAGACTGAGCTGCATTACAAGTGGCAATGTGTACACAGATTGACAGGGTAATTATTGATGTAGACAGTGGTGGGATGGGAGGTTTGACAGGACAATGTTGTACATCACTCTCTTTCAAACTAGCTCTAGAAACAATAGAGTGTAAAGAAGATGTTAAGTTCGGGGTAGAAAAAAGCAGAGTATTTTTTCTGACCTTCGTAAACAAAGTCGTGTCATTGTTGGATTTTTTTTTTAAGCTTTGCTTTTGATTGAGCATGAAAAATGCCTCTCACAAAAGGGAATATTTAATAGCTTTTCTATTAGAAAACTATCTCTAAAGAAAATTTTGAGTCCTGGGTTTTGCTGGCAGGCCTGGGTGTTTGCTAACTACCAAAGTCAACTGTCAGTTTATTATGAAACTGTTTGAGATCAGCAGTGCACGCTGCTGCTTTACTTATGCCAAGAGCAGGTTCTTCTTCAGCTGTTCTGGTTTCTTACTTTGATGTCTAGGATTTTCCCAGTGGTTTTTACTAGTATCTGCTTTCCTCTGTGCCAAGCTAAGGGCATGACCAACTGATCCTTGAGATGAGAGAAACCCAGCAGTGAAGAGAAAATAAAATTTTAAGTATTACAAAGTGATACGAAGAAATCTGATACGGAAACACAGGTTTTCAGTAGCCAGAATAATGTCTTAGAGACACAACTCCTCTGGAAGGCAAGTTCTGCTCTGGTTTAGAGGAGGAGCAGAGAGAAAGGCAAGAAGGTCTGGTGGTTTCACAAGGAGGGATCATGTTAGGGTTTCTGAACAGGTCTCCATTTTAAGTCTGGGGCGAATTACGGATTTTCCTCTTCCATTAAGAAGACATGCAAGGAGCCAGAGTGGTAGAAGTAGGGGGGAAAGTTGGCAGATGTCTTCAGACTTGAGTTCATCAAAATCCCCTTTTTGTTCCTCTAAGCAGCGAGGGCTGTGCTTCACTGTCATTAAGCGGGGCTGTCACTACAGGGCTGTATTCGTTTCTTCTCTGGATTAATCTGAGTAAATGTTTCTCATGACCATAGGGCTGTGGTGTCAGGAAGGATGGGAAACTGGGGTTCAGAGGTGGCACGTGGCTCCTGGGCTCTCCCGGGGCTGCACACTGTGCAGTAATGCTTCACTCCGATGGAGCTGGACCGCACCAGCCTTGTTCTGTTGTTCACGTTTCTGCCTTGCCCTGTGGAGTCGTGCTCAGCTCTGCAACAGGTCACACCACAAGTGTGGTCACGGTTATTGTGCATGTTAGTGTTGTCCAGAATCTATGGAAAATGGTAGCAAGGGCTGGAACCCCAGGCTGTCCCGTGTCTCATTCGAGTTCATTAAAAGATTCGTGCATTGCTGACCAAAGCAGTGCCTCGAGGCATTTCGCATCAGAGCCCTCAGGGCGCTGCCGATCGTTCAGAGTGGGGCAGAAAGGCCAAGGCGAGCCAAGGACTGGCCTTGAGGAGTTGCTGACAGTATCTGTGGAACTGTTAAGTCTCCCCTGGGAAGGCAGCTTTTCTCTCAGGGTGCTTGGGCATAAAAGCTGCTTTAGGGGATGAACCTTTGCAGTGAATTCTCACATGTGCGATGGCAGGTAAGGAAATGTGGTTTGTTTGGGAGCGGAAAGCCCTCACTGTATCATGTGCATCATTCTCATGCCTAATAACCTGTCATGGTCTCTTAGAAACTGGTTTCTCTGAGCACAACCAGACTTGACAGTGGGGGAATGTCACCGTGTAATCTACAGACACCAGATAAAAAACACTGTTGTTTTACAAGCACTAGATGGTTAAAAAATGGAATTTAATGAGGATCAGCCACCTATATCCTCACTGCTGTTAAACATCTGATCTTTGTAAATTCTGAAATTTCAGAAGTATGACCAGGAGGGATAGTTTAAAGGCAGTCAAAAAGTTTCCTGATTACTACTGAAAGTATCACAATTTTCCTGCAGTTTGAGACCAGGGAGGATCATGTAATCATCCAGCTTGACCTCCTGTTTACCATGGGCCATTGACCTGACTTAGATTTACCCAAAACAAGCAAACTGACTTGAGTTTAAGGACTTTATTTCTCAGCAGCAGGGCCTGTTGGACACATCAGGTAGAGAACAGAAGTGCCATGGAAACAGGATCTGCTGAAGTTCTGAGATGAATTAGGTGAGACGTGCTCAGATGATCGCAGCAAAAGAGCATTTGCTGTGTTTACAGGAATACAAAATCAGCTGAAGTCCTGCCAGTCAGACTGAGAGAAGGAAATGCTTTCTGTAGCCAAGTTTGATGGTAGTTTTGATTTTTGAAGTAGATGAGTAAGGCACAGCAATCAGGAATCGAAGATAAAATGGTGCACTGGAAGCCCAAGAGTAGCAGTCCTTTCTGCCCAGCTTGCTGTCCCGGGCTATGACAGTATTCAGTGTTCCAAGTGTGCCAGGATAGCTCTGAACCTGGGTAAAGAATCCCTTCCTGACCCATGCAGGTGGCTCACGTTGTGAGACGTGGAGCTTAGCTAAAACCCTGTGCTATTTGTCTTTGCAGCCTGCTAGAGATCTCGTACCTTCTTGCACTGTGCTCAAATCCAGTTTATATTACCTGTTAAAACGACTGCCACGATACCAGAGAATCATTTTCTTACTTGAGGTTGTTTGTAATGTCTGTGCTTTTGGAACATGCTTTTCCTATGAAAGTTGCCTCGCTGTTTTTCTGACAGTGAGTCTCTATTTCAGTAATTAGGATTAAGCCTGGGATTTTGAATTCCTGATTATTTCACTCTGATGTCAGAGGTGGTAATTGCTAATGTGATAATCTGCACAAAAGCAAGGTACCTGCTATCTATTCTTTTAGACAAGCTGAACCCTTTGTGTGCTAAGCTTATTTTCTCCCTCCAGTTTCAAGGTAGAGGAGTTGGAGACTCATCAAAGACTCCTAATACATGGTGTTGTAAAGGAGCCCTTCTTACAAGTACACAAGAATGGAGTTAATAAGGGCTGTACTGTGCAGTGCAATGGAGGGAAATCTGTGCAAATCCTCTGCTGTTCCCCTGGGAACTTCTGAACATAAGTCACCATCAAAGAAGTCACACCACTGAATCTAACTATTTATCAGGTGTATCAGTTGTTAATACTGTTTCTGACATTTTACAGTGTAGTTCCTTGGTAGCCTTTCCTAATCTGTCTTTTGAGTTGCTTAATTTATGTTGAAAGTTTAAAGGCAGTGCCCATAAGTTAATTACCCTTTTGTGCAGAAAGAATAGATTTTTCACTATTTCTGTGCCTTTGCGTGCTGCCACAAAGGTTATGGCACCTCAGCCTAAACTTACTCGCAAACGTAGAGTCAGGTAGCAGCAGTTCGAGCTGCCAGGCCCTGGGAATCGGTGTTGTCAGCGTGCCCCAGTTCGACCAGAACAGACCTTCTGTGGGAGCAGACGGGTGGGGCGGCTGCTTCTGTCAACAAAGGCGTCACTGCCGGTGGGCTGGTCTCCTTCCAAGTCTCACTGCTGTAATCTTAATTCACTTAAGCCACTAGTCATGACACTTGTTTTGGCCTGGGCTGGTTTCAACTGGAATTGTAGAGTTGCCTGTATTTTCTCAGAGATCTCGAGTGTATGTGTACTACAGATCTGGTGAGCAACCCAAGTACTGCTACTGGATGAGGTGCATTGGCTTTTGTAGAAGTTACGAGTTCTTGTAAGTCTTGCTATCCCAGCAGGCTGATGCTTGTACTGTGTTGCTTTACATGACAGAAGGGCAGTTCAGTGCAGCTCCGAACCTCAGTGGGAACAATGCTGTGGTTAGCATTCCCCATAATGCGTTCTGTCTTTGTGTATTGCTGATGCACAGATCCAAACTCAGGCACCCGGCGAAAGCCGTGGGTTCAGGGGAGTCCCTGTGTGCTCACAGTGCTCTGTGCACCAGGGCCAGAGAAATTCCCAGGATATGGGAATCATCCACCATGGATGTTCCTGTCCCCACACAAACACTTCAGATCGTAACTGGGCACGAGGAAGGCATCAGGGAGATCAAGTATAACAAATATGAAATAACACACCTTATAAAATCACACCTAGAATCTGATGTGTCTCGAAGGATTAAGCGATGTAAACTAAAGAAACAGCAACCTGTCCTGAGCTACAGTGAACTGCTGGTGAATGGGGTAGGGGCGAGTGTTCCTCACACCCACCCTCTGCTGGGAGAAGAGGCAAGGGAAGGAAAGTACCGGTCAGACGCACCTTCAGCTGTGACAATATTTAAAGTCAGAAGAAGTATTTTAATCTGTGTTTCTTATGCACCTTAAATAATTCACTGGGAAGGTTTGAATTGTAAGTCAGTAGTGAGTGTAGACTGGGATATGCATTCATACACACACACATATATATAGAGAACTGTATATGCAAACTTGTGGCTGAGATATTTTTCTGAATCACAAATCTTCCGTGATTGAGAACTTCTGAATTTTCTTAAGCAATCTCTGCCTGTCAGCTCCCTTCCTCTCTACAGAACAGTTGCTCATTTACCAGTGCGGTTTGTTTTGTCTGGAAACAAACTGGATTCTAGTCCTGTACTTGGGCAGGTATAAACACTTATTTTGGTTTTGAGGCACCTCTGAGGCAGTACTGCCAGCTGTGACAAAAGATTTAAGGGCACTGTTTGAGGAGGGGAGGTCCTTGTTAAAAAACATTCCTTAAAAAAAAAAAGCTGACAACTAAACCATTGCTGAAGGAAAGAGGACCGTAGGAATTTTAAGTTCCATAATAAAAGTAGTGGAATATTTGCAGGACCAGTTTATTGGCGTGGCAGAAAATAATTAAACCATTTTAGTTTTGCATTTTCCATTTTGTAGAAAGAAAAGGTTTTGGTTGCAGTTTTTCTTCTGAAGAACCTGGGAAAAACACAAGGGGTAGTCTGGTGAGGATGGAAAGTTATTTCAGCAGAGATAGAGGAGCTGTTCAGACCTGTAAGATGATGTATTTCCACAAAGGACGTTCTTTTTAGTCTGCTGATGAAAAGTCTTGTGGGTTTCCCACCAGTAGAAGCTGCTTAATTGCATTTTATGTATGCTCTTAGAGTACCTGTTTGGTGAGAACCTGACAAATGGTCTTCTGAAAGTAAATCAATTTTGTTCTCTTGGGCTTTCTTGAATATACATGATGTCCGGAGCCTGAAAAGCACAGCAGTGGCACAAGAGGAAGCAAACAGTGGGGCGCCAGTTAGGCTCTATGGTTCTCTGAAAGACTTTGTAGCCTCCCATAAAGAGTAAGAAGAATGTGCCATTGGCGGTAGTGAGTAAATGGAACCTTCTTGTCTTCTTTGCTCTTGTCTCCTTATAAATAAACCATTGTTGTCCATCCTTGGCATTTGCAGTTCATTGTGATAAATTGGTCTTGATGTGTCTGACATTTCAACCAAGCTGTTTAATGGTGCTTTTCTGAAAAGGCAGATCTTGCTATAACTCGCATTGGTCCAGAATGCATCCAGGGCAGGAGCACTCACCATCACACACAGCTCTAACCCTTTCCTTTCTGGCTCCACAAAGAGGGAAGGAGGAAGTAAAACATTTCGGTCACGTCAGCCCAAGAGGCCTGGGTTTGTGTAAGCCGTGCACAGAAACAAATGTTAGCCTGGACTGCAGTTGCTGAAAGCCTGTCACAGTGTGGACAGCAACACGGACTCCACTTGCATCTGCAGCCTCTTGGGGGAGAGGGGAGGAAAACACCCAACTTGCTGGAAATGCTGGGTATTTTCACCAAAGTGGTGCTTTGAGTTTTGTGCAAGATCCCCTCTCCGTTAGCTGCCAGTGCTTACAAGTCATTGGCTTCCACATAATGATTGCTGGGGTGCAGAAACCACTGGAACGCAGAGATTTGATGACCTGTGACCAACAGCTTCTCTTGCTTCATCCCTGAAAGTTCAGGCTTTGATTTACATATTTTAAATGTCTGTAATTATTCTGTCAGGGAGATGATTAACACAGAGATTGCTTTCCATAAATAGGAGCCTTCTGTTCATACTTTTCCAAACCTTTCGGCTTCCCAAAGCTATTAAGCATCTGCCCACAGAAGCCAAGCAGAAGTAATGCCCATACTTAAAACTGTGACCAGTAAGTAACCTTTTTGCTGGCTAATGGTCCCACTGTGTGATGATACCATTTTATGATTATATTTCACCTTCTTCAAAATCAGATGTGTGGAACTTGTTCTCACCTGTCTTGATCCACTTGGTTCTCAATGGAGATTTACAATGAGGATGGAAGACCTGGTCCTACTTGGCATTGAAACAAATTCTCCTTTCCATCACCATAACCAGAGCAAGAAGAACTAGAACAATTTTTGGAGGATGTGGACCAATAACCTGGTTAACAAATGTCCCCATGACATTTTTGGTATCCCAGTTTTCCCAGTATGCCGGTCCAATACAGACCTTACCGCAGCTGTGCAGTACAAAACCTGCAGCTTAGAGGGACTGGGACACAGGACTTGGCCTGAGTTGGCAGATACACTGATCCTGGTGGGGTCTTGTTGGGAAGCCTTTCCAATGTTTTTTAGTACTGATTTGCTGAAAAAATAATCCAAAAGCCTAAGTAAGGATCCCTTTTTTCCTCCCCCCTTTAATCATGCAACATTCATAAATGTTATTTAGGTATGCAGCGAGCAAATTTCAACAGAAATGCTGTCATGCCTCAGGGTTATAAAACTTCATTACATCTGTTATTAACTGTCTGTCTGTGGCAGGACCTAATTTTTCTTGATGTATTGGTTGCCCACAGCTTCTCAAAACTGCTTCCTGTAACACTTCAAGGCGCGAAGAGAGAGAAATCCAGGGATTAAATAGCACTGCTCTCCAAGTGGCTGATCGATGCTTTGGGGCTGTTCGATGCCCTTTTGCAGCCTCCTTGTGTAGGTGGAAAGGGAGATATAATTTTCATCGTCTCTCGCTCAGCACTTGGGAAGCTGATGGACTTTGTGTAAATACCTTTACCCCAGGGCAGGGTAATGTGAAAGTTTTAATTCAGAGTCTAGGTTCCTTCCTGTTCAGTAGACCTGCAGCCATACACAGCATAATTATCATTAATACCAATTGAAGAACTATTTGAAAACACGTAATTTTTTGAAGAGAGTGATTGGTCTGTTTAATAAGCAAATCCTGCCAAACTGGATGATGATTCCAGAATGCTAAACAATTGTTTAAACTGTGGAACATTTTGCATTTCAGCAGCCTTGTCACAATAAATGTAGATCTGTTGCTCTTTACGCTAGTATGAAGAAAAAAAAATAGGAATTTTAGCAATGCAAACTAGTTATGAGAGAATGAGCTTCACAGCTTACTTGGTTCCAGATAAATCTGGCAGATTCTTTTTCATAGTTGTGTTTTTGCCTGTACTGGGGTTTTTGCTTCTGCGGGTCCTCCTGTGTCTCCATGTCTGACATCACAGTTGGCCTTCAATTTATGCAGTTGCAGCTCAATTTGTTAAATATGTGCAAGCTCCTGCTTGTCCTTGCTGCTTTTTCCTGAGCTTTGCCGACCACAGTCTGCCCAGATCATTACGTTTAGAGATTGCCTTGCATTACCCAACACGGAAGTACACCCCTGTACTAAAATCAGGGAGTTTGTTTTTCCTGGCTTCACCGGAGGTGGTTTGTGCAGAGCTGCCGTGCTGCGTGCGGGGGGCAGTGACTGAACAGCCCCAGGGCAGCGTGCTGGGCAGGGAGGCAGAGCCGGGCAGTGCTGGTGCTGCTGGAGCGTCCCTCAGTCCCGGTGGTGCCATCCCTCCCGTAACAACCAGCCCCGGGTTCTTAGCTGGAATCCCTGCAGGTCTGTTGAAACAACTTTCTCGGTTCATGTCAGCTGAGTTAGGCTTGAGACTAAGAGTGAGGGGTGGTATTTGTTTTATTTGCGTGTTCCTGGAAGGGCTGAGCTGGGGCAGGCACGGGCTGCAGGGACAGGGAGGGCCTTGTTCCCAGGGCAGCCTGTGCAGGGAGACCTGGTTCAAGAGGCACTGGGTTGATTGAGGATTTCATTCCAGCATGTCTCAGGATTGAGCCATTCAAAGTAAAAGTAACTTTAATAGCATAAACGATGTTAGAAACGTTTAGAAATACGTTTAACTTCTGTTTATTTCTTTGGTTTTTTTCTTCCAGCCAAACAGGTGTGTCCATCTGAAAAAATCAGCTGTGGAGACTTAAGCAACAAGTGCATCCCGTCGTCCTGGAGATGTGACGGGCAGAAGGACTGTGAAAGTGGTATTGATGAGGCTGGTTGCACTCCTGGTGAGTTAATACGTATGCAACATCTCCATTTAGGATTATAAAAGTCCTGGAGTGACTGTTACAAATTGCATGGAAAGGGATGGCTTTTCCTGCCAACAAACCTATTCACTCAATTTGCAGTGCTAAGGGGTGACTTTTGAAAACAGAGAGGAAAGAAGGATTCTCCAGTTGGGTCTGGCTGGAGAATGAGTGAACTCTATGAAGAATTAAGTATTCTTTATATAGAGAATTAAGTATTATTATTGGGGTTAACACCCAGGGGATGTGGAAAGGACTTAAATAAGGTTCAGACCATCCTCTGCGGTAGCTCAGCAGGTTCCTGCTGTGTCCTTGTCCCTGCAGAGTGTGGGCAGCCTCAGGCTGGCTTCTGCTGGGATAGAACAGATAGGCCTGGACACTGATCGCTTGTTGGTTTCACCAGCGCACGGAGAACTGCGTACTCTGTACCCATAACTCTTTTAAATTCAGTCCCTAAAGGGCCATTGCCTTTTATTAGGCCTTTCTGGGCTGAATGAAAGAGCTCTTTAACAGCGTTTTCAGTCTGGGAAAACTCCTACACCGTGTGATCAAGCCATTTCTCAGGCTGCCTTTTTGATAGACCAAACATATTAGTTCTTTATGCTTCTTGTTGTCAAATATTTTCTTTTGAATGAATGCCTCACTCTTCTTGTGACTCCTTTTAGTATTCCAGTTGGTTTTCCAACTTTCTTTTTACACAGACCACCAGAATTTAGGGAATATCAGTCTTGCCAGTCTGTGCAGAAGTAAAATCACTTTTCTAATATCTAATACTGTTCTTATTAAATGCTTTGTGTACAAATGATCCTGGGCTGTTAAGAAGCTCTCTGAGTTCTGTGTATTCACCCATCCCTGAATATTTCTAGTGTTGCATGTGATATCAGCAATGTTATTTTTACCTCCAGATTACTGGTGAAAGGGTTGAATAATTACATTCAAGTACAAATTGAAGTTTCTTCATTTGAAAATTGGATTTTGGGCTCTAATATCTACCCAGTTCATAATCCACACTATCTTTTCTTTGAAGTTGTATGATGAAATATGTTTGACATTAACATTTTGTGGTTCTGAGTAGAATGCTTTGGATAAGTTTATTTTTTTGCAGTCAGCTTTATCAAACAGAATATTACCAAAGCTTTTACTTTATGAGCCATTTGTTCTAATATTTAGCTCTCTTTTTAAAAGTAATTTTTCGTAGTCCTTTTTTTCTTTTTCCTTTTATTTGTTTTCTGTGTGAAACTCTAAAGTGTTTTCTCTTTAGCACGTTAATTTTTTTTCTTTGAATGAGAGGCTTGAATTAGAGACAAATTCAGAAGATAATGGTAACTGCTATTTTCCTGATACGAGTTCGTGAAATTAGAACAATTTTTACACTGGTGGTTGTCTCCCCTAATTTAATGCTGCTGCTGCTGCTCACACCAGTGGGAGTGGTCTCATGGAGTCTTTTAGTTGTAATAAGAATCTACTTGAAATTGCTTTGAACTTTTTTTTTCCTAAGCCTTAGGTAACCCCCAAAGTGAATGTAAATATGTTCTGAATGCCACATAATTTCACCATAATGATGCTGTTAATGGATTTGGAAATACCTGAGTGTTTCTGTTCTGGATGTTTCAGCATCTCTACTCTTACTTATCTTCCAGTTTTAGTGCACCTGCAGGTTCTTAAAAATGGAAATTAAATCCAAGGACAAATTGCCACATCTTGATGGTTGTTGGGTAACTTGTGAGAAATGAATTCGTAGCTTTCAACCAGTTCCTAATGACTGAGTGTTGTCCCCACACACTGGAAATCGCTGCTGAGTCCGAGGGTGGGATGGGCCATTCCCTGGCACAAGGACCGCGGGAAGAGGCACTGACAGGCAAACCAGGAGCATCCTGGGTGGGTGCAAACATCAAAAGCTTTCAGTCCTAAGAGCTCAATTCAGCATCTTTCAGAGGTCAAAACTCCCTCTGAGAGGGAAGCAGGAGGCAGTGCTGCATGGCTGTAGTGGGAGCACTTTCAGGGAGGCTGCCTGTCACATGCAGGTCTTTTCCTCATGGATGAGAACAACTGTGTGAGCTGTTTCAACTGGGAGCTTGTGGAGGACTGATAGCTATCCTCTCTCTTATCCAAATCTGATAAACCTCACTAAGCCTATCCACTGATACTCTGTTAACATTCCCATTTCTTCTCTGTTTCGAATCCTCCTTTCTCTGTTTCCTCTTATCTCAGCAGCACACAGTGTCCTGACCACTTCAGATCCCTTCTTCTCTTTGTTTTGTTAATTTAATCTCTGCACTCGTGTTTTTATTCTCATTTTATAAGACACTTCAGCACTGCCTGTCACCCGCAGCCCCTTGGAGCAGAGGACCCTGTCACAGAGGCTGCACTTCTCACAGAGCTGACCAGCTTGTCTATAAATTACACATCTTGCTGGATAAATGTTTGGAAGGGGATTTATTTGTGCACAGAGTAATTTCTGGGGTGAGAGCCTGCATGTGCAATAAACAAATGGATGATGACTTGAAGATGGTGTGAGTGAGGGCATCCAGAATAAAAACCCCTAAGCTCTTTCTAAATCCATGTTAACAAAGCTATTACTGCAACCTCATGTGACACTTCGAAAATATTTTAACTGTGTATACTCTTACTTTTTGATAGGAGTAACTGGCTCTTAGATTTATTATTCTTCAAGAAGATTTAATTTGGCGTTTATCAACCTTATTTATGCCTGCATTTCTGCACTAGTAATTTGTACCAGTAACAAGATTGTGCTGGTATCCAGGAGCAAAGCTTGGTTGTGCTGTGGCTGTGCAAGAACCTGTCCCTGTGTCAGAATGTTCCCAGCCCAAGTTAAGGCAGGATGTCCTTCAGGAGAGGACAGTAATGGTTATTGTATGGAATCATCCAACACTGCAGGAACCTTGAGACTAAGAGTGAGTGCTTCCTCCTCCAGCAGTTTGCTTTCCAGCTACTGCTCTGGACCTGATAATTCTTGCTGGATTTTTCCTCTCAGAATGATATCGTTGCTTTTTGAATCCATGTGAAATGTATCCAGTGCAGACACTGGCACAGCCAGCTGGGGGGAGAAAGCAGCTGTTCAGAGACTCGGGGACAAAAGTAGAGAATCTGAACAAGGAGACAAAATGGAGTGATTTTCACCCTGTGGAAGAACTTGCCAGGGAAGCGATGGAAACTGCAAATTTTTTCACCTGCAGTGGATAAAGCACCAGTGATTAGGGATCCAGATTTGTGTCTGCACAGGCTGTAGTTGCATCAGGGATTAATTGCAGGTATTAATCCTTGCACGTGGGCAGTTAAGTGCCCATCTGCCTGAATAATTGACTTCCAACAGACAGGCTTTAGGAACATTACTGAGTTCCAGTGCACAAACAATTTTTGAAAATGCAAATACCTGCCTTTAAAAAATAAGACTATATAAAAAGAAAAATCTTACTTTCTAGTTTTTGGAGCAGAAGTAATTTGAGTCTTTACAATACCAGGTGTGTTGTAGTCATAGGTCAGGGTTAGTCTTGAAATTGCTGGCTTGGAGGTGCTGGCAGCCTCCTTATTTCCCTGGTGAAGGTTTCCTGTTCCCAGTGCACCCAGCCTTTGTCACAATGGATTGGACAAGCTTAGGGAATGTGTTTACTGAGACTAAAAGTGAAATTAAATGTGAGAGGCTGTAATTAAAGCAACACAACTCAGGGTCAGTCTGGACTTAGCTAACTACTGCAGAACTTGTTAAATCTCTGCTAAGAGACAGTAACGGTGTTTTGTCAGCTGCTCAGGAATGTAGCGAGCACTTGAGAGTGGCTTTAGAACAGAAGAGCTGCCATCCTGTACCAGCCGAAGTGGCACTGACCCCCTTTACTGCACACGTGTTCCTCCTGAGAGGGCACTGGGATGCTCAAAAGAGAACACGGCTCTGGCCCCATCTCTTCTGTCTGTGTCACTGGTTCTCACCTGAACCACTGCTTGCACAGTATGGAAACTGTGTCTTTCAGATGAGGAGGTGGAAGTGCACAGTTTTTCCCTTTCCCAACAGTCAGATGCAGTGAAGTGATGTATTCATTGAGATTGATAGCAGAATAAGCTATTTACCCATACCATGGTTTATTCTGCAAAACTATAGCACAGAGCCAGTGATCCATGGGAACTTGTGCAGGCAGTGGACAAACTCACAGTGACCTTGTGCAGTTGGCTGAGGTGAGCTGAGAGCAGGGAATTCCTGCAGGAGTCTCATGACAGTGACAGCCTCGATACCCAGAGCATCTTCTTTTGGGCCCTGGTCTTCAGGCTGTTCATTGCTGACCGCATATCTCACGACTAGTTCTAGATTTTCATCCTTATTATATGATGAAATGCCAGATTAAAAGTGAACAAACTGGATAAAGGTTTTTTAAATTCATAAGGGAAACCACAGGTGTGCTCAGCTGTAACCGTGTGTCCGTGCCATGGCAGCTCACAGCCTTCACATTGCTGTGGTGCACACAGATGATTTACAAGATCCTCAGGTGATGAACTTCCCACTTTTCCTGGCAAAGGTCCAGGCTCATGTGTTATTCCCCATAAAAAGCAGCTGTCCCTCCAAATGAGAGGTCCTTTTCTTGGAAGGTCCAAGTGCAGAAAACTTTAACTCCTTCCAGTGCCTGCTCAGCAGCCCTCAGGTCACCTGAGAACCACTGGCTGAAGGCAGGATTTAAAGCCAGCTAAAGCTGTTCATCCCTCCAGCAGATCCACCTGGTGCTGAACCAGCTGAAGGGGGGAAATTGCAAAGCTGATTTAAAGCCACCTTCCCCCACTGCTTCCGCACCTACGCACACATGAAATGACCTTTCTGTTGACAGTTAAATTGTTTTACCATCTTTTATCATTGTCCTGTAACTATGAAGAGCATCACGTTGTCTCAGCACTGTTTTCTTCCTTGTGCAGTAAAAGGTGCCTGTGTTTTGCATGAGTCACGCTTCCAGTGCTCCCTGTTGGGATTTGACCATCCTGATCCAGTCCATTCCAGCTGTCCGCTGATCCTACTGAGACCTTTTAACTTGGTGATAATTTACTGATTTTATCTTTCATTGCAGTTTGGTGAATATGTGTTTTTGTCAAAGTTAGTTCAGTTCACTGCCTTCATTAAAGGCCAGGTGCACAGTGATGTGCTGTCCCTCAGTCAGCTCAGAGGGACCTCAAACCCAAAGGTCAGAGGGACCTCAAACCCAAAGGTGCAGATTTTGCCACGTGTTCTCCCTGAGAAACCCACCAATTTTAACAGGGTTAAAGCCCATAGTATCACAGTCATGCCTGTAAAGGAAATATTTATCCACTATCATTATTCACAGTGTGTGATGAAAAGAAACACGGCTGGTCTGAAATTCCTGGCATTTTATAGAGGGTAGCTGTAGCTTCAGTGCACTTGCCATGGTGGAAGAATTTACAGTTATTTCCGAGAAGGGAAAAAGAATTGCTAGATTTAACAAATGCAAGTCCTTCATAAATAAGACAAGGTAGCACAGCAATGATATCCTCTGGGCTTTACATGATGTTTAATTACTGGACAGCTGGAGGGATTAATGCTTGTGCATTATGGCCTGGCTCTCAGAAATTAAACATGTACAGCTGCCACTTTATCACCGCTTAAAGTATTAGAGCTCCTTCAAAAACAGTAGTAATTTGCAGAAAAATCCCCATTGTTATTTAGGAAAAATCTCAGCCCATAATCATATTTGTCCTGAGTTCCTTCAGAGCAAACTGGCAAGACAAAAAAGAGATGGGGAGTTACTTTTAATTGCATGCTGACAGGAAAAGTGAAGGTAGTTGCATTTTTAGTATTGGATGCTCGTAATTAAGCATAATTAAACAGTGTGTGAACTTAGGTTAGAGGTAAGACAGTCATTGTGTAAATCCAGAATTAAATCCTAAAGCCCTGGCCCAAGCTGTGCCAGGGCTCCACCTGCAGAAGGTGAGGGCAGAATGGCTTTGCTTTCCCTGCTGCTGTCTCTGGAGCTCAGGTTTATAAAGGAAGACACGTGGCATGTGCAGATGGAGCTTCCAGCACGGAGTGGGGCATTGGGGGTGGCCCTGTGCTGATCCTCCTCACAGAGAAATTGTCCCTATCGGTGTTCCATGAATAATTTGTTCTCTAAAGCAGAGTAGATGAAAACACAGTCTGAAAACAAGACAGTGCAGCAGTGGGACTTCAGCAGCGTTTCTCTGAAGGAGCGAGGGAAAAAGGGGGGATGCAAAGAACAGCACGAGCACAGTCACACCCCACACACAGACACGTCCTTCACACCCCAAAGAACACTTGTTCACAGGGTTCTGGAAGAGTGCTATGGAAGAGGTGCTTTTATACAGAGATTTGTGGATAATTCAAACGAAAACTTAATAGTGCTGGACTGCAGGATAACTGTCACACCCACACCAGCTTTGTCCTGCCACTCTTTCTGCACTTCAGCTGCAGACACTGGCTCTGATTCTGCTTTCCAATCTCACATCATACTGACAGAGGAGCAAAAATTGGCCTGTAATTATGTTTATCTTTTGGGTAGTCTGTCTTTCAACAGTGAGAGCTCCTAGACTTGAAATAGTCAAGGAATTACATCTCTTATTGCCAAATATAATTGGATTTCATGTTCCTGAAGTGCTCTCTTCATAAGAACGCAGCTATAATTCTGAGCCTATTCATCCAAAAAGCAAGAATCTGTTTAGTTTTATTCAGGGAAGTCTTCTGTAGCTGGCAGTGCCAGCGATGACGCTGTGATGGCAGAGACGTGGGTAGGAGTTGCATCCTGCAGTGGCCACCAGTACATATGTGTTACACTAATTAACAGTTCTGCTTCCTGAGCATATGATCTGAAGGCTAAATCAAAATCAGTAGCCTGAACTCAGCACAGTCCTACGCAGGAGAGGACCATGTCATGTTTGATGCAAGAAGGGGAAAAAAAAAAAAAGTTGGTTTATGAGTCATATTAACAGATAAAACAACATCTGAAAGTCATCTTAGTGACTGAAATACACTCTTTTCCTAGAGGATGATAGAATGGTTGGATTAACTTTGCTTTTACTTTGCAAAGAAATTTATTTGTTTGATAAATGTAATGAGAAAGGTTTAGCTCACAATAAACACCACTTCATTACCCTGCTTTGTTCCAATAACTTTAAAATAATTGCTCATGTTGAACATGTGAGTCGTCGTCTCAGCCTAAATCCAGGAAAGTGCTTCTTTCTATTCCCAAGTCATAGAAACTGCAAGGCAAATCCTAATGCCATTAAAATCTCGTTGCTGTTAATGTGAGCACAGTCAGCACACGACCCTTACAGGTTTAATTGCAGTGAGTGCCACTCAGTGATTAAGGTCAGAGGTTGGCAAGAAGGTGTAAAAATCTAAAAAAAAAAGAAAATCTAATACTGTTTTTTCAGAAATGATTGCCATTCTTTTCTGGAATTGTGGGTACGTAGGTACGTTGTCTACATCACATAATAGCTGTGCCCCTTAATTATCACATAACTGAAAACAGTCAGGGGCTGGTTGTTTCCTGAGGAGGCTGTCAGTCTCTTCCCCACCCAAAATCACCACAGGGGTCTTGTGCTTATGGACTTGGTCATTATAGGATGTGCTTATGTTCATAACCTTGAATGTGGCTACACCAAATTCTGCCAATTGCCTCATTGCATCCTCAGTGCTGCTTTTTTAAGGTACTTCTCTCTTCAGATCAGCTGTCTTGCAAACCATTTTATTTCAAAAGCATCTTTTTAATTGGTATTGAACCTACATTCAAGCTCACTTTGGATCACTTTTCCTTGAGAAATGTGAGACATGGTTGGGTAAACTGGCGGGTTGAGAAGGCAAAGCTCTCAGCCTTGCCTTGTTTTGCCTGTGCTCCAGAAGAGTTAATTGTGCATGTTCCAAACACAGTGAGTGTTTAATAGTGAAGCAAACTGCAATTAGAAGCAATATCTCCTCTTACAGACAGTTCCCATCAAGCAAAGCAAATTAGCGGAAGTGGGAATTTTACGGGGCACTGACCTCACTGCTTACAATGTGAGCTCTGCTTTGTCCCTCCCTGCTCAGGTGAGTTCAAACCTGTGAGGCAGCAACCTCCAGGATTCCCTGCTTAGTTACAGCAGTAACTTAGAAATGACTTGATTGATTCTGGGGAAATGGCTCAGCTTTCCCACTGGTTAAACTGGTACCACCCCTGTGCTTAGGAACGGGGGTAAGGAGAAAGTGGCAGGCCAGTGACACGGCTGTGGAGCCGTGGGCTGGGTTCCTTGCCTTTGCCACGTTTTCTAATAATAAACCCAATTGTGCTGTCATTTGCCAATGTGATTGGAGCTTTTAGGATTCTGATGAAGTCTCTCTCCTGAGCCGGGCGTAAGGAACCAGAAAACAACGGGGGAAACAGGCAGGTCGTGTCTCTGTGTCGGCAGATGAGCACGGAGTGGGAATCTGCCCAGTGGGTGGACAGTGACGTTCATGGATTGGCTTTTCCTGGCCAAGTGTCTGTGATTTAAACTCTGCAATGGCAAAATTAAATCCTGGCCCTGCAGAAAATGCATAACCACAGGGAGTCCTACTGAATCCAGGAGGTCTGGGTGTGCAGTAATGTGGGATTTGTGTGCACTGTCCCAGGATCAAGCCCTGCTCAGTAATGCCCTGTTCTGCTTGTTGAACGTTCATATATTCCTCAGAAATACAGAATTTTGTGTGATAATATTACAGCAGCTATTAGTTTAATGGCTATTGTCAAATGTTTCTGAGGGATTTGCCAAACTGGTGTAATTTGTAAAACTGCCATTTTAATAAGCAAGTCATGTCTAAGGGAATAGGAGCGAGCTTGTCCTGTACAGGCTCCAATTTTCAAAGTCAGGAAAGAAACTCACTAGACACATCACAGCATATTTTTTTTCCAGTTAAATTTTGGCAAGTACCAAACATCTCCAGTCTGATTCAGCTGATTCTATTACAGTCGGAATATAAAAGAGTAATAATAATGTTTTTATCCTTATGAGATCCCCACGGGGTGTCTTGGATTGTTACAAGAGCAGGACAGTATTAACCTTTGGTATTTTGACCATCCATTTTTGTCTTTCAAGCCCCTTTATTGTACCCTTAAAACCTCTACACTGGATTCACTTGTTCTTATTTTGAGGTCATTTAGCCAGAAGAACCTCTGATAAACTTCCTAACCCTTTCCTGGTTTGAAGGAAAATTGAGGAGACCGCAGGTATGAGTTGCAACCTTACTGCACCTACGTAAAATTTAAGACAGTGCAGAGTGTGCATACTTTTGCACATAAACTGCTTCTCTCTGTAAATTGGGGGTCATAATTAATTCTATTTTCAGATAATTAAGCCACTTGGAATGAATATATGAATCTCAGGAAATACATTCTAAATCAGCACATACATTTTTGAACCAACTATTATTTGTCAGCAGGGGCTTTGGCATCTGGTTGCTGGGTTATAATTAACTAATACTATGCAAATACTGCTGCAGAGAATGGGAAAATGACTGATTTGTGTTTGAGGGCAGTGTGTGACAAAGACAGCGAGCACATGCAAATATTAATTTGCAGGAGTGCGTGAGATGGCTCCTTAGCTCCATTAGTGATTTGAACAATATCAGGAATTACTATTCCTTCTGCAGCCTCCATCGAGATGGGCTTTTCGGTATCAATCACCATAGCAACAACCACTGCTGGGAGTGAGGCTGCAATTCCGCTGCATTATTCCCTCCATGGGAGGCCTGTCATTTTTTCAGAGCAATGAGCTTCAAGGTCATCTTCATTTACCTCCATCTCTTCTGCTGTCCTTCGTGGAGGGCAGCTTTCCACGGGAAACTTCTCCTTCCAGGCACAAATCCACTCTTTAAAGACTGGCATTTGACGGAAGATCTGTATGAAATATTCAGGTATTTGGTAAGCAATTGACTGCAGGCAAAATAAATAATTTAGACAGAATTAAGCCTGAAAATAAATACTGGTTAAGCAAACCTAACATGCTGACAGTGCTGGTAACTGGGAGTTCCAACATGATCTACCCCGTCTGCATTCGGTGACCTCCTTATCCATAGCCCAGCTCAGAGATTGGGTCCTGTGTGCTGGGGCAGCTGGGCTTGCACTTGGGGCAGAAAACCTGGGCAGGTGGAGCTCAGGACTTCACCCCTCAGCCCTGCAGAGCTCAGATCCGAAACCTCAGAGCTTGGGAGAGTTTCTCAAGTCCAGCAGCTTCTCCTGACAGCGTTGAAGCAGCCATGAATCAACAGCAGATCTCTCCCTCCCTGATGCAAATGTTGGTATGCACAAATCATCCTTGGCCTGCTTTAGAAGATCCATCAGATTCAAACAAACGTACATTTAACCTTTTTTTTTTTAAGTTGCTTTGGGGACAGTGTCAGAAAAATACGGTGTAATAATTCATCTTATCTTCTTGTCTTCAGCATCAGTGGGTAATTGCTGTTATCCACTTTGCCCACAAATTTTACCAAATAATTATCCTTCTTTAAGCCATTCATGTAATTTCACGTGGAAATGGCTCTTTTGGAGGAGAGATGAATTAAATACCTGACTATTACTGAAAAGCTATAAAATCTTTAATTAGAGATTAGCAATGACAGCAGTTACAGTCCATTGTATGTTATTCCCAGCTCCTGTTAATGATGGATATACCATTTATTTAATTTTTTCAATTTTATCCAGATCGGAGGATCCATGCTTGGTAGAGTTGTCCATTGCAGAAATGTTATGTACAATTATATATTTTTTGAAATGACAGTTTTTAAT
>VYZQ01035188.1:6431-26819 GCA_013400655.1 Mystacornis crossleyi | reverse complement strand
AGTTGTGACAAACACAACAGCATGTCCCAACAGTTTACAGCAAGGCCAGCCAGGCTTTAACAGTGCTGTACAGAACGTCAGGTCGGAACGTGGGCCCACAAGACCAGGTGGGATCCCAACACTCACAAACAGGGTTTCAGTGGATGTCTCAACTCCAGAAAAGCAGTGCAACTTGCATCTGGAATCTGTGCTTCAAGGCTGGAAGGCAGGAAAAGAGATCAAAGCAGGTAAGCTCGGCAAGTGCTCAGGTAGAAGATATCTCAGCTTGAACAGGCACTAATAAAAGGTCACAAAAACTGCAAGTACCACCTTAGAAGTTTTCAAAGATACTCCTCTACAGCTCTGTTTATAAAAGTGACACATCAGACATGAAAAAGACTTGCTCACATTACAGAATACATTGCATCATGCTAAAATAACCCCAGTGCAGTTGGAAAATTTCTTCATGGAGAATGACCCAATTATAGGAAAGAAATTTAAACACAAGATTTCCCTCCTATGCCCAAATGCTGATTGTGCTTATATATCTCAAAGACAAGTTAATAGATAAATTCAAAGACATATAAATTTCACAGCCCAACAAACATTCAACAATTGAAATGGTGTCAACGAAATGGCTTTTTATGTTCTTTATTTTGAATTTTTGATTGTTAGGATACATGCAAAATTTGGCACGTACAGCCACATAATCGGCTTATCTCCACAAAAATGTAGTCCTCTTAACTTGAGCCCTTGCTCTTTGCCAAGACTGGATGAATAGTTTTGAAATGAGACATGGCACTCCACAGCACTAGTCTGTTCGCAAAAAAGTGGACAGAACTCAGGCACGTCTTGAACATACCTTCCCATCCTATATCCTGCTGCACCATCCCAGCTGACCCAATAACCTCAGAGTGTGGGACTGGCATAGATTACGTTTTGAGTCCAAAGTGGTCAAAAAAGGACACGGCCCATCATGCAGTGTCATCTGCCAGGGCCTCTTGGCAGCAGGCAGAAATGGCCTTGTTTAGAGTTCATTTCACAACAGATGAATCCACAGTCCCCCAAAACCTTGAAGGATTCAAACCTCTCAAGGACAAGCTCCACTAAACTGCTCTGAAGATCTTCGATCTTGCTACTTTAAATAATGGAAAAATGTAGACATTTTTTGTGGTTCTAGGAAATATGATACCAGCTTCTAATACTCGAATAATTGCTGGCCAACTAACAGGATCTGTATCCCATTGAGAAATGTGAAGTTAGGATCCTTTTTTCTTATGTTTCCATTCAATCCTTAAGCTCAGAACTTGCTAAAGGCATAGATGCTTTTGGGATTGTTCTTCCCCTACACCATGTCTACTGAAGATTCATTCAATGCCTCTAGACCAGAAACTTCAGCAGAAAAGAACCGGGTTGGGGTTCAGCTATGGATGATTTCTGGAGTGGAAAAGAAAGCATTTTAGAAACCTACAAATACTTAATAATACAGAACACATATATTGAGTAAAAGTGCCAAGAAGTAGATTTAATCCTGAAGTCCTTAAGATGCCAGAGCTCAAGGAAGCTGAATGCTATGGTCCCAATTAGTAAAAACACTTATGCACAAGCTTTGTATTAAGCACCAGTGTAATCCAATGAAGTTTATGAAAAGCATGCTGCCTCAAACAAGCAAAACTTGTGTTGAATACAATGGGAGTTCTATTTATGCAAGGTAGAAAGGCTACCTTGAACAAAAATCCAGTATGTGAGAGCAATACTAGGGCTGAATGACTAATCTCTCTTACTCACATAAACCTTATTTCCCTGTTCAGAGAATTCTGTCCCACCTTTTAAGGTGTTTTAGTCTGATGGATATAATAAACTTAATATCCATCCATAAGGTTTCTGGACATGAGATGTAGAGCATTTAATTCTATTTTGGTTTTATCAAAAGAAGCTCCTTTCATTCAGTTAAGGATCAGAGAGAAAGCACTTCTAATCCAATGACTCTTCTAATTTTAGTAATGGAGCCCTAATTTAATTTTAGACATGTAGATAAAAGGATACTAAAAAATGAGACATATCAGTGAAGGTGTTGTTACAAGTACTGTAAACAATTGCCTGTTTTCTCTTATTGTCTTAAAGCCCTGTGAGAAAATGCCTTCACTGAAACTGGTTCAAGAGCATGCAAATAATGTAAAAATAGAGTAAACTTCATGCAGACATACTAACCATCCACACTCATGTTCGTAATTTCAAAGAATGTCAGGAGCAACTACCTCATTTGTATTAATTGTATTCTTTAAAAGGAAGAGGAAAACAGTAGTGCCATCTATGAAATTTTAGTGCCCATTTCCCTTTTCTACATGTCCTACTTGCAAAAGAGCACCTCCACCTGCCACTGCCACCCCAAGCTAAGAGAATTTTTGATGCAAACTGGATTCCCCACCCCACCCCGCCCCCCCACAGAGGGCAGAGGGAAGCATAGTACTAAGCACCTGGTAATACATCACCCTGGTTGCTACGCCACCGGTGTTCATCAAACATGTAAATGTGCTAGAAATGCTCTAATTACTGCTTTCCCAAGACGATTTTTCCTGTTAATATCTTCAGTTTGCAGCGCAGCTACTACTAGCTGCAGTCACCAACACAGTAGCAGCAGCAAAAGGCATCAGTAGCTTACCTGGGAATTTTTAGGCTACCAATACCCGGATTTTGCATTTTTTCTGAAAATTTGTACTATTTCACTGTCAAATGCTGCCATTTTGGTATGTTCAAAATATCGTCGCAAATTACTTACATCCTGCATTTAGACATTCTGTATCATAAAGATTAAGTTAACTAAGCACTCTCAGCACCCAGCCAATTTCTAATTATGGTAAACCCAGTAACTTGTCAACAGGAATTCGCTTTCCATGATTAAAATCAAGAAAACAGTTCTTATCAGAGCAGATAACACAGAATTTGGTCTATTTTCTAGCACAGCATCGATCAAAGATAAAGCCAAGAGCAGGAAACCAGAAACTTGTCTTGCAAGTAGAACAATATCCTACTAAACACAACTATTTGAGAATGTTCGTGCACTTCAGATACAAGTATTTATACACATTACCTCAGAGCACTCATTTAAAGTAACAAATTTGCTTTCAGAATTCATACAGCAGTAAACAATCCAAGTCTGTAGCATGTACAGCAGAGCCAACCCAAGTATGAACTAAAATTCTTGCTTCAAAAGTACTTAGATTCTTTTGACAATCAGTAAGAGGGAAAGAAGAAACTGGTGATGCATAACGTTAAGATTTTGATTCCTATACTCTGATGTAAAATCATCTTCTTTCAGTATTTTCCAAATTTGCTGGAAAAAAACTTTCAGCTTCCCCTTAACTGCTGCTATTGAATGATTTTACATCATTTTGCAAGCCTGCATTTACTCAAGCTGACTCTCTACATTCACTGGTGACTAATAAGGAAGGACTAATGAGCTTAATTCCCTCTTTCTTTTATGCTTTTAAGCAAACAAAAGCCCGTGCTTTCTTCCTTCTTTTCAGCAGCAGAAAAGGAGGGGAGCACTGGCAGCTCAGGGCCAGGGTAAGGACAGATGAGAGACTGGCAGATGGAAACCTAATCCCTAGCAACCTTCTCCCACCCCTGCCCCCCTCTCCTCCCTAACTCCCCATCCCTCTCTCCTATTAAGACCTGCTGAAGCTGACAACTTGCCTTCAACAACTCCTTCCCTCCCACCCAAAAATGCAAGTCCGGGACCTCAAAAGAGGACAGCGGAGGCAGAGGGCCCAGGTAGCTGAACACTGTGATTTCAAACAGACTGGAGAGAGGAGAAAAGGCATCTTGGCAAGGGGGGTAAAGGGAAAAGAGAAGAGCAGGAAAGGGAGGAAAGAATGGGTGCTTACTAAATTCTGAGTGGACCGGGAGATTAGTGATGAGACTTTGGGCAGAATAAGGGAGCAAAAATGCACTTAACAGTGAAGTTGATCAAATTATTTGGAGATTGAAAACAAGCTGGCGTAGAGTTAAGAAATAAATGTTTTCAACTAGGTAATAACAGGTAATTGGCAGCAAAATATTCTCCAATTCTACCAATCAAAACTTTCCTTTCAAAAGACATGCTAACATCTATTACCCTTAATACCTTTAAATAATACTCTAAGAAATTTGTCAGGATCCTGAAACATACAGCCTTGGGGAAGACAGAATAATTTCTAAAATTTCACCCCACCCAAACAACTCTTCAAATGGCCCTAATTTACATAGACATTTGTTAATGTACATAAGGAATAATAGGAGGGAAAAGCCAGAAAGCAAGTCCACTCCCCCTCTGTGGGCCATGGCTTCACTCTGCTTGTGTCTGTCAATACACCAGGCCTCATTTTCATCTAAAATTGGTGTCATGCTGCAAAATGTAGTCATTCACTTCGAGAACTGCAATTATTGCTGTGCTCACATGCAGCAAAGCACCATCTGGCCTGTTCACAATGTAGGCACAATGCAGGAAGAGTGAGCACTGATGTAAATGGTTTTCCACTAATACTGAATTCCTCCATAAAAAGCAAGTACAGTTGTATTTCAGTAACTACTCACAGAATCAAGCACTCTTAGATGTCAATGAATACTCAAAAATTTTTGAATGAACCCTGCTATCATCTTCTGTTACATTTCAGTCAATATTTCAGGGACCTGAAGAATCACCGAGTATTAGAATTTGTATCTATCTGGATGGATTTCCAAAATTTCCAAAAACTACAAGACTGGCATTCCTCTAGGCATATTCAGGTATATTCCTATTTTTGAGTCAAAGCAACCTATGGATTTTTCAAACACACAAGAAAATAGTACCAATCCATGTGGTCATTTCAGTAATAAATTACACAGCTATTAAGTGCTTACCATTTTTTACAACTGTTAGCACTTAAATATACATGATCTAATGCTCAAGCCAGCATTTCAGCTATGCCCCTATGAACAGCAATAATACCATTTAAAATGAATAGCCTGCTATAGTCACAGAATGCATTACTGAGCATAAAATGAATGCAACTGCTCACACGGATGGTGGTTCCTCCTCTATCTCTCCCTCCCCTCCACTTAGGAAATATATCAATAGCGATGTGATAACACAGGCAAAGATACACTGAGAAGCAATAGTTTGGGCACAGACTTTGGTGAGTTTTACACCAGAGTTTAGACATGGATCAAGCAACTGCTTTGGCAGCAAGAGCAACCCAAGTTGCGAGGAAAGGCAGTAACTCTGAAAAATAGCTACATCATATTAGTAGAAATCTCACAAAATTATTTGTTCCAAAGACATCATTCCCTCTTACACTGAGATGTGGTAAAAATCACTGCTCTTGGCAAAGCCCGATGCCTTCTCAACCAGAACCAGGAGACAAATACTCTGTGGGTTTTGGATTTTTCCCAGATCAAAATGTTGGAGTACTTGAGAACAAGGTTTCAGTTTGGAGCCAAAACTGATTATAATGCTTAGCAGAAAGCAAGTGGCAATTCACTTACCAAGCTGCCACATTTCAACATTTTGTTATAAAGAATTAAACTTGCAAATTTCAGCATGACTGTGCAGTAGAAGTGAAAAACAAAATGGTAAGGACTACCAACCACAGAAAATTTGTGTTCAAACTCAAATTCAGCTCACTTAGCCCAAGCCATCTGATGCTGTTATAAAATCATTGAACACAGCTCTTAAAAGAAATGAGTACTGTCTTCTACCAAGTGATGAACCCTCATGTCAAATACCAGGGAGCACAAATAAGACCGCAGCTGTTAAAAAGCTGGAGCACAAGGCTCCAGGAGAGAAGAGAAAGGAGGGAGTGACCCAGGGACTTCTGTCTGTGCCAGCTTTTCTTTGTCCACAGAGAAAACCCAGTTAATGACTATTAAATCACAATACATGCCAAGGTACTCCAAAAGATCTCATTTGATAAAGGAAAGAAACCAGCATTAAACTGAGAACAAGTACAACAAGGAATGGACTGGGGAAATGAATAGGAAATTTAAAAAGATAGCACATTATTTGTTCCCAGAAGCACAGCATAAGATGTTGGAGACACCAGGCATGTCCACCATTGTTCACATGACGTCTTTGTTAAGAATGTAATTTAAGTTTTTGTGTAGAATACAATATACAACTGGGACAGATAAATGAATTTCACATCACCCAACTGAATAGTCTGCAACCGGAAGTAACGTAAAAATTAAGCTTGTACAGATTGCTTCCAAATACTTCAACATTCAACTTCAAATATTCACAGATTTTAGAATGCATCTATTAAGTTCACAAAGAGAGACTGAAGGCTAGTAAAGTTATTTTAAAACCATTTAAAAAGGGTAAGAAAATAGTACTTTTGGAACAACGGTAATACATCTGCTACATGTCAGTGCATAATAGTGACAGGGAAGAGTTGCTCGTGTTTTGCAGCAAGAAGGCAGCCAGTGCATGCAGTCCAAAGGATGATTTACAAGTGTGCTCTGTTATAACCATAAAAGGAGGAGAGGAAATCTAATGGCCAGAAATAGAACCACAGTAAATTAGGTAGGAACAAAAAAATGCTAGAGAAGCACACGATAAATGAAATGGTAAGTAAAAAGATGGGTAAGTAAAAACAAGGCCAAAGAATAGAGTATGAACATGACACGCGAGGGTACCATGAGAAAGCATCCTGTAAAGGCTGGTGTCAGGCATGAACTGACTGCTGAGGTCAAGGAACACCAAATTCCTGTCCTAGCACTAACCGACTCTCTGTGACGGAAGAGAAGTTATTTCATCTTGCTATCTGGCTCTGCAAATTAAGGCAATGATATCTACCTACCTACCTACCCATCTCTTGGACATGGCAACAGAGAATCAATCAGTGTCCTGACGGTGCTTCAAACACTGCATGTGAAATCCTGGCTCTGCCCAAGTCACTGGGATTTTTTAATGCTGACTTCAACACTAACAGGATTTTTATCTACAATTTGCTGTCAAAAATGTTGGCTGTTATTATTTAAAAGGATTTTGAAGCCTTTATACTTAGCTACTTCACAAATCAAAATTGCTCAGTCCATAGGTCAGGAAACAAGTAGGGATGTGGAAATCCCACTCCCTTCTTCCTGACTTGCCTACTGCTGCTGTGAGCAAAGAGTCAGGATTTGACCTGAACTGACAGTTTTGCTTTCTGTGTTAACAGAGGAACACCCAGTCCATTGTTACACAGCTAAGATGGATCTTAATGTTAGCACTAATAGAAGGTTTTCAGACGTAAAAAGTTGGCATTTCTATATTGCAATTTTTCCTAGAACAGCTATTCATCAATATCTGCCACAGAGAACTCATTAAAGATACATAAACAAGAGGGAATTAAAAAAGAAATACAACAAAAAATATTTCCTGCTACCATTATCCTTTTTATTAGACACTTCAAAATGTATAAGAAGCTGTCAATATTAACATTATGAATCAAAAAACAAACATTCAGAAAAACTGAAATTACAGACAAAAGGCAAAGCAGTTTCCTATGCTAAACAATGCTGCAAAATAACACTCTGCTGGCACTGCTACCAGGAGATAACTTCATGCCAACATCATGGCTTCTCCATATGTCAGTTAAGAAGACAGAAGTTGTTAGTGAAAACTTGCAGAGTGCTTTACAGAAACTAGGGGGAGGGGGGAGGAAGGAAAAATCCTAACATATGCAAATTTTTTTTTTTTAAAAATAAATGATGCATCTCTGGAATATATGGCATGGAATCACAGAAGCGTTTAGTTTGAAAAAGACCTCTAAGATAAAAGTCCAACCATTAATCCAGCACTGCCAAAGTGACCACTAAACCATAGCCCTAAGTGCCACATCTACACAAGTTTAAATACCTCCACTTCCCTGGACAGCCTGTTCCAAGGCTTGACAACCCTTTCAGTGAATAAACTTTTCCTAACACAGAATTTAAACCTCCCCTGCTGCAACTTGAGGCCAAGTTTCCTCTTGTCCTAGCACTTGTTCGATGGGAAAAGAGACCAACAGCTTTCCTCCCTTGAAAGGATTGATCTCTGCAGTCCAACCACACTTTGATCCTAACATCTCCAGTGCAAAGGCATCAAGAGTGTCTCACCCAAAATTTGTGGAAATCCTGGTTCATTGCAAAAGTTCTCCTCCAGATTGAAAGTAATTCTTATTACCAGTTTGAACCTGTGCTTCTCAGATATGCTATTCTTAACATTTTCAAGCAGGAAAGATTAAAGTAGAGAACTACCCCAGCCTTGCAGCAGTCACTGCAATGGAGTGCAAATAATTTTTATAGTACAATGAAGCCATTATCCCTTTGTATCCTTTTTAGCTTGGGAATTGAATGGTATTTTTAGTGAATGCAGATCTTACAACGGTCAAAGGCTAATATTTTATAAATCACTCTTCATGCTTCAAGTGTATTTGCAAAGAATTGAGAAGGAGCTTAGAAATGTATGTAAAAATAATAACCAGGAGCTTCAGTAACAGTATTTATCATTCAACCAAGAAGTAAAAGCAGAGCTTTGCTGTGGGGAAGAAGACATCAGCTCACACATTAGCATAAGCCACTGGGTTCTGTTTTCATGTGTCCCTGTCATGATCAAATGGTTATGCAGTCCCTTCCCACCCTTACATCAAAACGCTATCTGCTGTATTTCAATTTCTACAAATTTATGTTCTGTTACTTAAAGATGCTGCAGTTAAAAGCATGTCTAGACAGAAAAATGTGGCAGATTCTACCTCTGCTGTTTAAGCCAATGCATTTTCATGTCTTTAAATGTAGCTACTGTGTGATAGACTTTGATGATAATCACAGCTGCTCATGAAACATCTGGAGTGAGAAGTGCCAAGTCTGTGTCTTCCGTTTGAAGGTGATGATAATGTTGTCTTCAGATTTGCACTGGGCTGATCTCCGTGCAAACTGCACGTGTTGCCTGCAGTGTCACCTTTTAGAGGAAGTCCATAAACCAGCACAGTGGATTGATCATTCTGTGACTGATTTGACACCAGCAGCGGCAATGACTTCGCTCTCAGTGCCACGTTCCCCTTTGGGGTGCTTGCAGCTCCCTCCCTTACGAACTCCTTTGCAGCAGCAGATGCTTTCTAGCTTCCACCACTGACCTGCTGACCTTGCTCTGTGCTGGAAGGCTGTGGCAGCACCTACCCTCAAATTCTTCTTCTAGTATATTCGAGGCAGTGAACAGCCTTAATTCCCTGACTGATTAAATGTCTTCCATGAACATAAGGTATTGGCATCATCACTGAAACCAGCTGGTAGTGTCTAACCTGGCCCCAAAACTGGCATTCTTGTGGAAAAGAATGGATGGCTTCAACAACAAATCACTTTTCAAACAGATATAACTGAAAGTTATTTCAAATTATGGATACTTCAATTTAGGTCTGTCTAAAAATATTATTATTGTTAAGGTAAGTTTCAAGATGAAAGGGAAAAATTCTGACTTGAAATGACAGGAAGCTGAAGTTTCTCAGTATTTTAATTACTGACAAAGTTTATTAATACTGCTATTGTTTCATTCACAGACATACTTGAAACTCTAACAAATACATTTTCCTCCTTTTTTAATGTATGTAACTAATCAGACTGAAAGGGATCACATTCAGTCACTCGCATGGACACAGCAAACCAGCTTTCACATTTCTAGAAAGTTGAGTTTCAATTTAGTTCCAAAATGACAGTCCCTGTTTTTCCCACAGGCAACAAAACTTACTGTAATTCACTGCCCAATAACTATCCAATTTAGAGAGTGAAAAAAGACGTGATGTCCTACAGGTTTATGTGGCTGTGAGACTCAAAAGACAGGGAGAACTCAAATACTTTAACACCACTGATAGCGCTAGAGAGCAGAACCCCACTGGGGATTGTCATTCTGGAGACAGACAGACAACCCTTGATGGGCTGCACACATTTCCTGATGAGTAAGTGCAGGTACAGCTAGAGACTAACAGAAGGACAGGCTGACTTTCAGCCAACCAAGCCCAAAAATACAGAGGGCACTTCAAGAAGTAGCTTATAGATTCAGGAGGAGGTGGGAGAAATCAGGGAGGGCTGCAGGGAGATGGATAGAGGGGAAAAACATGAGCACATGTGAGGGGAAGGCAGATAGGGACAGTGCCTGGAGCGTTATAGCTGTGGTGTCACACAGCATCTAACTGGGATCTGGTGCCACGGCAGTTCACAGCTTAGAGCACTCAGGATAAAGAGGGTTAAGATGCTCATCTATTCAAAGAATTCCTTATTTTAGTCCCCATTCCCCAAGTTGTCCACCAGAAACTCCCCAAAAATGACTGTCAGGACTAAATGGTTCCATTCCAAATCCAAGCCTAGAGGCGTGTTATCCCAGACAATAAACAAACACTGTAACAATAACTGGATGAAACACACAATTGAATCAGGTAATGGAAACAAAATTATCACAGGGTTTATCTCCATGATCAAGAATATCACACAACATTTAGCTGACCAGCTGAGACATGCTGTCACTTCATTTTGATGATGCAATCAGCTCTACACAGCTGATCCATGTACTGTGTGGGGACCTGCTGATAGAAATGATGTTCTGCAAAGCAGAAATGTGTAGCCATATGGAGCTCATTGCAAGAATGAGCCTCTCTTTACACTCCTGGTTGAATTTCTCACATATCCTCATTATCTGTTATTGAGCATTTGCAGGGATCTAATATTCTGAACCATGGAGCCAATTCCACTTTTACTGTTCTCCAAAGCATTTCTACTCCACCAAAGATATTTTAGAGACACGAGTGTAAGTGGCATTTTCTCCCTGTTGAAAAGATTGAAAAGCTTTATGTTTTTCCAACTTTTTTTTCCCAGAGTTTAAACTAATATCTGTGTCATCTCTGAAATTCCCTACATAGCTATTTGATTTATAATGAGTTGTTTCTCAAGATTCAATGGGACCAAAGTGTTTCATGTGAATAAAGATTTTATGTTCCTTATTTTACTATCATGTCACTTAAGACCATCATGCATCTGAAAACTTAAACTTATCAAGTTACTGACAGGTTAAAAAAATGTTTGCAGAATGTGTTCAAGTTAGAGCAATCTGTTTCCTAAAATGACACACTGATAATCTCTCTGCTCTTAAAGTAATCTAAGTCTCAGTTGTAAAATATTTCATATATGAAAGAAGTTTTTCATTCAGCTTTTAAAAGGTGCAGTTGAAAAAAATCTCATTGCAAAATATACCCCCAGTAAATGTTATTTATCTAAAGCTGCTCAAGAGACAGTTTGGGTTAAAAAAAGAAAGCAATGCTGCAACGATTAATAATTAACCAGTTGCTAGTAACAGCTTTATTGAATTGGAAAGACAAACTGTCAGCTGCACAGAAACTCACAATATTTTTATCATCCAGGTAGTATGAAATATTGAACCTGAAAATTGGCACTATTTCTCCAGGCAGAAAAGTTTCCTTGGCAGCATCCCAAGTTAATACAATGGGTCACAGAAAATCATCATTTCCAGTCTACCGTTTCAAAGGAACAGGTAAAAAAATATAGAAAAAACGACTGCATCCTTAGGAAAAAAAAAAAAAATCAAGTCTCTTCATGTGGACAGCAAAGCAGGACTCTAAAATGTTCCTGCATGAGTTCACTTCCTCCCCCCCCCTTTTTTTTTATCCTTTGATGCTATAGGACTGTTGCCATCTCTGTTTAATAAGCACATTTCATTTAAATAGCTTTCTTGAGTTCCAGATCACCCACCTAATAAAGCACACTGTTTCAGAGATGTGGTAACATTCTAAGCACAAACTGTGTGATTTTATTTTTTGCAAAGTAACATTACATCATATGGTAGATAATTAAATTTTAATATTGATGTTGACAGAAGCCCATGAAAATGTGCACCTAGACTCTCAACTTTGGAATTTTATGGCTTATCATCACTTGGTGGTAGATACTCCTTAGCACCATTTTTGCTTTTTTTTGTAATACAGAATACTGTTCTCTCTTTTTTCCTCAGAAAAACTCCCAGTACGGTCAGCTATGCTGAAATTCCACAAAATAGCCGAAGATGCTCTATTCAAACCTAAGAATGGCTCAGATACTAAGGAATTTGCAAAATCCATGTACAATTGATAAAGTTAATATTGCTTCTTACATGAAAGGAATGATACAGGCACCAAAAGATTTTACTGTTCTGAATGAGGGGAGGAAGGGTGAGGGGCAAGACAAGGAGCTGAAGAGAAAGACCAGAGCATTTTGGAAAGCCTCCGCAAGCAAAGCTGTTAGAAAATATCAACATGCCACGTAAAATGTATGAAGAGAAAGTAAAGGCTTATTTAAGGAGAGGAGACCATTGCTAAGCAAAGCCCGTAATGAGATTTCTGCTTTTCACTGTCAGCCCTGCTTCTCAAATGGTGCTGCTGCCAGCTCACAGAAGGACAAGACGAGTGCCAGTGCCATGAACGGGTGGCAGCAGGAGGAGCAGAGAGCAGGAGCAGGCAGCAGGCTGGGACACCACCTCTCTCTGGCAGCATCAAGATGTTCAGCCTGCCCAAGCCGCCTCCTGGATCTCCACACTGCGATGCCCCCCACATCTTCTCCAGGCTAGGGATTACTCTGAGCAAGGTGAAAAGGATTGCCATAATCAAGGCGAAAATAGGGAGCAAGGGCTAAGATGGAGGGGAGCTTCACAGAGCATGGCAGGTGCATTCAGGAGGAACACATTCCCCAGGGAGATGCCTCAGGAAAGGGAGAGGTGAGGACTCATCATCCCCGTCGGATGGAAGCCTCTGGGGTGTTATTTCTGCTTCTGGAATAGACCTCCCTAATCATTCACAGGAACACATTTCAGTGTCAGCTTTCCTTAATTAACATAGGGCCACACCCCTTACAATCATATGAAAAAAGTATTCTTAAACTATAAATAAGCAACCTGAAACCTCACACCCTGTACCTCTTTGTGTCATGGGGAAACTGAAAGCAACTGTGAGCAGCCAGAAAGAGGTACTTCTCAGAGAGGGATATTTCCAGGCTGCTCAATCTCTGCACATTACTCACACAGCTGAACCATTCTCTTCCAAGGTCTAAAAATAAATTTGCTTTCAGATCAAGCTCAGTGTTGTAAATTTCAAACACACAGAGGAAGGTTCAGAAAGTCAGCATGGAAAAAACTGTATTATCATACAGCGAGCTCATATTTGAAGTTTAAAGAAAGAAGTTCACAGAGCAAGTGCTTCTTGCCTGGAACAGGACAGATCAAGATTAATGGCTGGGTAATGTGACAGCTCCTGAGTACGTGTATATGTATCTATAGCCTACTATTAAATTTAAACAAACCGCATCATTCTGGTTTAAAGAAGAATGTCTGCTCACCGTTTCATCTTTTCTGAAATTCTTTTACCTTCTTTTAAAAGACTTGCAAATCACTAATCCCGCTCAGTTTGCCTTCTCTTCAAGCAGCAGTGTCAGTGATGTCTTAAAATGCAATGCAATTACCCATACTCTTCTGACTCTCTGAAAAGCTTTTTTATCAGAAACAATACCACAGCTAAGTGACAGAACTTTACTAGACTTGCGTGGACCACATCAGTCCACACTTATTAAGGCTCTTCACTAACACTTACTTGACTCCTCAGCTGGATTTATCACAGTCAGATGTGACAAAGACATGCCATTTTAGGGGAGTGTTCCAGATTCTTCCTGGAATAACGTTTTCCCACTTTGGTTCCAAAAAATATATGTCTAATTGTACAAGCCGGCTTGCTAAACCATCTCCATCCAAATTCCAAACCACAGTAGCTCAAAACTGAGATCTCCCTTCCCAGATTCTCTGGGTACAAAGGCAGCTTGGCTGACCCTCAGACAGCCACAGGTGCTGGAGCCGGCAGCATCACGTCTGAAGACACAGTTGCTGTTGGTTTAGAGCCTGATAGAAACAAACAAAACCCAGCTTTGACTGCCTAGATTCTACACTTAGAATTATTTTTCTTGTCAAGAATGATTATCTGCTCCCTATGATGAACAGACACACGTGCTTGCACAGTCACACTCAGTTCTTACAGTCTGGACTTTTTAAATGGGTTTGTAACTGTAGGTAGTGTTGATACACACACCAGGAAATTCTGACAGGACTGATAAAACCTTTGAAATCTGATTTTTAAGTCACCCTGGAGGATACATTAAATCTTGCTAAAAGGAAGCTAGCTAAATGGGGAAGGTAAGAGAATTAAACCTTCCCAGGTAATATGGTAAACAGGGATACCACGCTGGAGGCTGAGTGCAAATACACGCCACACGGCAAAAAAAAAGATTTGGGAAAGTGGTAAAGCAAGCCAGTGTAGCTGAACAACATGGTATGAGAGGCTGTGAGAAGCAAAAAAACATCCTTCTGAAACCTAGAGTCATGTCCAAATGAACAAAGTAGAAAGACTCATGACCTACTGCTGGCTAAATAAGTAAAAAAAAGATCAACGCAAAACGTAAGTAAACTTAAACCACAATTGAGTAAGTCAAAAGACAGCTTGCGAAATGGCTATGAGAAGACACAAGAACTAACCACAGCCCCTTTTTCACATCTGAATGCAAAGCCTGTCAGTCTGGCCAATAGATGATCAAGGGGTAAATGCAGCACTTAGAGCAGAAAATAAGTATTTTGAGTTCTGCATACAGAGAACCCAGAAGCAAGAGAAGCTGACATGTCAGAACATTTCTTTATGAGGTACTGGTTGGATCATCCATTTAAAATGGAGATTTCAATGGAAAAGGCTACAGAACAAAAATATGAACAATAACGATTTGCACAGAAGATACCATGAAAGCTTTCCTAAAGAACTCATGGATGAAACAGCACTCTGAGTAACTGCATCTTTTAAAACTGCCTCAGAATCAAAGAACTGCAAAATGGCTTACAACATGACCATTTTATAAAGGGCCNAAAGCCTCGAAGCTTATTGGTACATACTTTTCTTTTTGTCTATCCCCTGAAGAGGAACTAAACTATTAGCTAACCAAGACAACTAAAAAAAAAAAAAGAAAGAAAAAATCAGGCAGTCTGATATTTGCGCTGGGAAAATTGGTAGAAACTATTAGAAAGAACAGTATTGGCAGACACACGGTAATATGTTATATCAGGCAAGTCAACACAACTCTCATAAAAAGCATGAAAATACCACAAATGAAAAAGAAAAGCAAATACTAAGGGACCAAGAACACATCCTAATTTCAGTGGAATAAATATAAAATGCATCCATCGCATGATGACTGTTTTAATTTCTGGTCCATTTTTATAAGATTACTGGAGGAGAGGAAAAGAGTAATAAATGTGGATGACTGAAGATAGGTAGGCTGTCCCAAAGGACAGGGATTGGGCAAGTACCCTCTGACTCTTCAAGCTGGAAAAGAGTGTAATGTGGCACAATAATAAAGGGCTTTATGCTGCTTCAGATTTCACACATGTATAAAAATTAATTTTCGTTGTTTATTCAAATAAAAGTGGTATGGTGTATGAAATAAAATTAGCCATTATGAGTTCAAAAGTGACTGAAAAAGCCATCTCTTTGCATAACACATTCAAAGTCTGGAGCTCTTCCTCACAGGATGTTCAAAGTTTACCTGGGTCCACATAAAAACTTACCAAATTCATTACCTCAACTATAAGAATAAGAAATATATATTAAACTTCAGATCCCAGCTTTTTGTGCCAGGAGGTTCTCAAGCCACAGATTTTGGGATGCCAGCAGAATACCCTGCAAGAGTTTACTCCACACATTTTTCCTATCCTTTTGCAGCACTGGCTGGTGGGTGCTGGTGGGTGCAGGTGGAAGGAGGACACGGGGCTGTAGCTGAGCCTGTGGCCACTGCTGCAGCTCTTCCTACACAAACAAGCTCTGGTGGCTGTTCTGGCTGCTGTGCTACAGCCAGCTGCCCAGCACGGGCTCATATCCTGCAAAGGGACCCAGAACAGGGAAAATAGAATGGAGACAGAGTCATATTATAGGAATATTGCTTGTCCCCCTTTGTACTTTTTCAGCTCACCTACCTTCTGCTACATTTATTCTACTATTTCCAAAGGCAGGGAGAGCAAGGACAAGCACGAGCAAGACATTTTGACAAAGTTCTGCGAAGGGTTGGAGATAATCTCTTCATACTTGTACCATTGTAAGGCTGATTTTTACATTCCTCTTACTAAGCCTGTCCAAAGAAAAAACACCCCTGACAATATAAACCCAACATTGGAACTATAGATCCAGACATTTAGTAGCAGATCTGTTTTGATTCCCTTTTGCACTGACAGGAAGTGAACACTGCTCTGACAGGTCAACTAGTTCTAGAACTTAACTTCTCACAGAACACTAACAGCCAGGCTCTCTGACGATTCAGCTGATTTTCCCCAAGATTTGGTCCCTTAGGATTACAGATTATAAAGACTGGTTTGTTTACTTGTTTACTGGCTGTTTTTGGAGGAGCAGTGAGATGAAGACAGGTTGGCTTAAAATTTGGTTTGGTTTCAAGTAATAACCTCACTACAAAACTCTTTTTTCCTCAGCATTTCAGGAATCTGGTCTAGGCCTGAAGGTGAGTTTCTCACTCTTTCCTAGAGTTCCCTCAAATGAGAGCTGGCATCTCCCATTACATGGGCTGCAGGCTCCAGTAAATCATGGGATACAGTAAACTGAGCTGACTACTGAGTCTTACCCAGAAGATCATATTTCTTTAAGTTTGTCACAACCTGGCAGGTAATCAGAAAGAAAATGCCCTTGCTCCTGAGCTTATGGGAGCCCTAAATTTACAGAAACTCCTGAAGTCATTCCTGCTTGACATCACACAAACAGACTCAGAATTTGCAAGCAAGATAAATATATTCATGGTGGGAAAAAAAATCTGTTAAAATAAAATATGCAAATGCTTTCAGGCTTGCATGTCGCTGATATTTTGGAAAGGTTTTGTGCGCCCACGATGTTTCTCCTTTCAAGGATGGTAGGGGACATGTCCAAATCGTTACCTCAGCAGCTGCTATTCCAAATGGTGCTCAACAGCCCCAGAAATGAACAGCACCAACTTCTTTAAGTACGTAGCAGTGAATAAATCTGTTCTGAAATGTTTACTAGGGAACAATCTGATCATCAAGGATGTGGAAAGTCAGCATCAGACTAAGTAACTGTTAGAACATAAATCCAGGATAACACTGTTCATGTCACAGACATTTCTTGCAGTTACTTAACTGGTTTAACCAGAAGTCTACCTAACCCCAAGCCTAAGCATAGAAAAGCTTTACATCTTGGGGAAGACAGTACATATGAGAAAGAAGGAATAAACATTAAGAAATCTATCTAAATTTTAGGAACACAAAGCATGTCGTAAACTGATTTAATAAAAAGAACCAAAAATGTATAAGGTGAATTAGGACACACTATTATACAAAACCAAAATACAGTAAACGATATGAATGGCGGAAAAAATACAACCTTTATATGAGGTAAAGTTCCCAATGAGGTCCAAGCAGGGACCTCAATTCATTCACTCATGAACAGAGAACATTTCCTGAACAATCTTCATTTCTTACTCCATGTAGACTTTAATTTTATTCATGATAGTAGCTGAGTGTTTCCATTTTTCTTTCTAATTTCTTCCCAGGTGCTGTGAAGATTAGTTAAGTATTTGCAGGGTGATGAAAAAAAGAGTTTTTAAAGAAATCCTGCTGTTACCAAGGTTTTAATTATATAGTATTTCCAGTACTTTTGAAGTTAATATACTTCCTACAAACCCTAGACAGTGATGGAGTTTCCTTCTATAAAACACATCCCTTTCAGACAAATTTATGTACACTTATGCTTTCTAGATGCTTTGGATGCTTTCAATCAATACACTACTGCCAGGAGTCAGAGTGCCGTTTTCTAAAGCTGCTTAAGAGGTGGAGCTGAAAGCCTTTTCCTGTAAAGTGAAAGTAAATTACACTACTCAATTACACTTACAATCATTTTATATTGAGTTTTTTCTTACTTAATTTTTGAAAAGTCTATTTTCTTAAGCTTATTATGCATATTGATAAGTAAAATAAATTCTTTTAAAAAAAATCAACCTGAACCAGACTCTCCCTCATTTTCATCACTTAGGCTACAGTACTTGCCAATAACTGTGAATAATATAAATTTTAAATTACACTTTTCAGCAAATGTATTTATTACTGTCACATCTGAGCAAGAGGAAACAATTGTAATACCAAGTGATGACACACACTCATCAAACTAAAAGAGATCAAAGGATCTAAAACAAACACAAGACAGAAAAGGTTTTCCACGAGCCAAAGTTCTCTGCAGTGACTGTTTAAAGACAATGTGCCTCCTTCTTCTTAGTTAACAGAACTAAAGAAGAAACGGCTCATGGGGGGCAGGGAGCAAATTGCTCCTATTTTCCTAAACATTCTCATTCCTTTTAGTTTCTTAAACATACACACACACATTTGGATACGTCATTAGCAAAAGTGTGCCAGTTCTTCCCATTTTGACTGTAGTTGATACACACTGCCCTCATGCTCCTAGCATTTTTTAAGTGATAAAATTTTCGCTCCCCCAACAGGCATTTATTCTACATTTATACAGCTACTAACTTCTCTGTGGCTTTTTCACTTGATCTCCTTATAAATGTATTGTCAGCATAAATGATACAGTAGTAATTATAATATCCTGTTCAACAACATTCAGCAAAGTAGACCTCCAGTTCTGACTGCACCTCTCACATGCCTATGAATACTTCCAACTAATAATGACCTGTTTTGTTTAGCAAGATTTTACTCTGAAATTAATCATCTTTATCTTTGTTTCATCCTTTTATAGTTAAACCACCACGTGATCAGCTCCTGGGCTAAACAACACCAAACTAAATAAAAGAAGAAAAAAATCCCTGAAAATGGCAGATTCAGTTTTAAGTTTCTGATGCCAGGAATGCATTCTGTCTCTGAAAAATGGGAGCAATGAGCTTTAAAGAACATATCCAGCAGAAAGGAAAAAGAAAGATGAGAAGCTTAGAATTACTCAACAAATGAGTATAATTAATGCTGTATTTCTACAGCTTTTAAGTCAACAATCTACACTACTATAAGAGAACTGAACAGTGTTCAGGAATAGCTGTTCCAGAATAACTATTCCATAATATTTCCATGTCTGAAAGTATTTTTTTTCATTACAGCTCTTATGACCTTTTTCCAAAATAGCTTTCATATGCAAACAAGCCCATTTATAACCTGTACACATCTGCCATATTTTGTAGTACTAGAAGAGATCACACACTATATGTTGATTTCTTAAGTTGCCAGTGCTTAAAGATTTACTGTTATATTAATCATTAAAAATAATACACTTAACTCTGGTTTTGTGCTTATACTACATTTTTTCAGGTTTATTTTAAAAATCAATGGTATAAGGCAATTTAATGGATTTGGGAGGAGAGTTTTGTGGGTTTTCTTTCTTGGAGCTTACTGAAGGAATTAATCCATCAATTCTGAAAGGAAATAAAACAACTGTTTAGCAATGTCCAAAAGCACGAGGCAGCCACAGCCAGAGCATGCCTAGAAAACCTCATGTATTTACAATACTTCTTCAAATTGCAGGAGAAGTCACTCAAACTGCTATAGGAAAAGCCACCAAAGTGGTCACTCCAGGCACTGGAGTGGAATGGAGTCGATGGAAATGCAGCTCTTGGAGAGGTCCATAAACCCCTTAAACTTCGTGTCCTAGAAATACTGTATCACACGTGTACCGAGAAAGCTACCACAGCACAGGATAATTCTTTACTTTGACAGTCAACTGCTGGTTCAGCTGGAGGAAAAGGGGCTACAACCTAAGCTTTTGTGGCCAGGGACTGAAGAGCTGGCCTTAGAGCTCATCTGTTCATGTGCTCAGTCAGAAACACCAGGTAAGGCCTAAACTCAACATTCAGTATTTTGTATCAGTCTCTCTTTCTCCCGTGCTTAGGTGTACTCATCTACTACCAAAATGACCAGCAATTCTACATTAAAAGCATACATTCCCACCCTGGTAAATAACATGGGCTGACACAGCAACCTGTGTTGGAAAGAGAGTTCAGGATCCTAATTCTTCTTTCTGTACAACCAAAACAAAAACCTCTATTTTTTTGTCTACATAACTTTGTGAATTCTCACCAATATGACATCTACTTTCCTCCATCCTCCAGCTATTTTTATTTCTCAATGACTTACTAATTTAATGCTGTTTTTAGTGTCATAATGGAACAGGAGAAAAAAGCACGTGTCAATCACTATTTCCATGGCTTAATATATCTTCCAGCCTTAAATTTCATCCATGACAGCAAGTTCCATTTCATTATTTATATTTATTCTCTAAACTTAAGTAAAATTTCCAACATACGCCAATATATTAGACATGAATGAGCATGAGGAAGCTTAAAATTGAAATTTGT
>VYZQ01035184.1:9394-19621 GCA_013400655.1 Mystacornis crossleyi | reverse complement strand
CCCTTCCAAACCATTCTATGAATTCTATGGCTGATGACCCAAGAAATTATTATTAGTTTACTGTAATCACTCACATTGCACGGTTCTGTAAAAGGTACCAACAGAACTGGGGTTTGACTCTAGACAGCGTGTTTTGTGCCTAATCCTTCTGTGCACTTCCCAGTGGGAGCCATCCCACATAAGTATTTTTATTAAGCTATCGAAATTTAAAATCAAGACCTTCAAAATAAAATAGTTACTGACCTTTCAGCTCATTTATAATTAAAATCTGTTCTAATGTTGTTCATATAAATAATAGATAGCTGTTTTCACAGATCAATGCCTTCTCTTGCGTTATAAGAAACATTTTGAAGTAAAATTACCGTGCCTTTAAGTTTGATAGGAAAATTTGATGTGTTAGCAACTATGGGCTGATCTCTGTACATTTTTCAATTGTAAATTGCACTTTAAAAATACAAACAATTATTAATATTGATTTGGACTAAAATAATATTGAATTTCAATACATTTTTGGCTCTTTTATAAATTACCCTGCACAGTCAGTGTGATTATGATGAAAGAGTATTTGCACGCTCAATTTCTTTTCAGTGAGAAATCTTGAAGACTGCTAGTTGTGTTCAGGCTGATAATGATAAACACATGCATTCAAGGAAAATCAGACTACCTTAAAAATCTCAACTGAAGCATAATATATTAATATTTCATCCTATATATGCAGTTCTTATATCAAGCTAGCTGAACTTTCATTATTAACAAATATCGAGCATTTAGTTAGAATGCAGCTCACCACCCGAGCTCTGTTTTGGTTGTGCATCGCATGCAATTATAAAATGATGTCAATCCATCACTGCAATTTCCTGCGACTAAGCAAAGAGATGAATATATTCATGTCCTAGGATGCTGTAAGACACCAATATATTTAAGTGCCATTAAACCCATGTTTCTGTGCTGCGGATGGAATGAACATTTCATAGCTCTGCTGATAGAGGGATTTGAGCTTTTCTTCTGATCTCAGCTCTAATTTCAAGGCTGGTTTGTTAATTGCTTCCTCAGGTACCCCAGCACCTCCGGGAGAGCCGTTCCCCATGGCCGTGGCCAGCAGGGTCACTCAGCCACGTGTCCTCGTTACACACACGGGAGTGGTGGCAGGGGGGTCCCCCAAGAGCCGGCGAGGAGTGGGCAGAATCGTCTTGCAAACAGAAACTCTGTTCCCCAGGGAAAACAGCTGTATTGAACCAGGACAAAATGTCAAGGTGACATTTTTGTAGAAATGGATTCTCAGAAAAATTTAATTTCTTGGGCCCTGAAGTAGCGTTTTCATTGTGTGTGGCTGCTGACCGCTTGGAGAGCTGTGCAGCAAGCCTGGGAACTGGCAGAGGTTCACGAGGAATGTGGAAGGCTCTAATCCTCCCCACTTCATCCTGCTCCTCTCCCTCTGCAGCTGGCACATGCCAGGACAGAGCGCTGGGGACTGTTAACCTCCAGCAGCCTGCCTGGGAAGCAGCTGTTAAAGTCACTTTTTGCTGAAAGTGGAGCTGGGGACCGTGTAGCAGGCAGCAGCTGGGCCAGCCTTTGTTATGATTCTCCCAGGGAAAAAGGTATTTTTAAAAATTTTCTTTTTCCACATAGAAAACATTGGTTGTGCGAAAAGGGCATTTTCTTACTGAAAAACCTTCTGCTGGAGAATTCCCCAACCAGCTCTTTTTCTGGAAGTTACTCCCACAGACTGAAAATAACCCAAACTTGGTACCTTTCCAGTCATGTTACAAAAGCTAATGTTTTGCTAAAGTCCCTGGAGACAGAGTTGTGCTACTTATAGTAAGAAGGGGGTAGTAGCCAGCCTGCAGGACTGGTTTGAATGCTGCTGGCCCTTAATTCAATCACAGGTAATGAATGATTAATAATAAGGCACTTAACCTTAAATAGTGTTGTAATTACTTTGATTATGGAATAAAACCCAGAAAGCATGTATGACATTTACTATTTTTAAACCTCATTATTTTGGAGAGTGTCATTCAAGAATTTTGAACACTTGAAATCAGTAAAACAGAAAAATGAAATGCTTCGTGATTTTTCTTTACCTGACTCAGATGCTCTCTAGCGTGATTTCACCCTTCTATGGGTAGAGCAGTAGGTAGGTGACAGCAAGTGCCCTTGAGTCCCTTCATTTCACAGGTAATCTTGTTCCAACATTTTATGCTCAGATGCCCACGAAACTGTAGTCACCTCTCTGTTATTTTATATTGTGTTTTATATAGTATTGTGGTTTTGATTAGAGCAAGTCAATTTTCTTGGCCAAAACAGCTTTTTAACAAAATGATACCTTTTGAAAATGTATTCTTTGATTATAATTTTGTGATGTAAGGGATGTTTTCCTTGACAAAGATAAATTCTGTGTCCTATATTGCCAAAACTAATATTGTGAATATTACTGTAATTTCTTAATACATACATGTTGCATGGTAAATACATTGATACAAAACACTCTTGAGGACACCAAAATGTATTGATACAAGACACTCCTAAGGGCTCCAGCCTGCAGGGGAGAACTTGGAGCTCTCTCACGTTGCTACATTAAATCCACACCATAAAACCTCTCAGCAGAGAGAAGCCTGGTTTTTAAGAAGGAAGAGTATCCTTCCTGTTTAATTTCCCTTAGGTTGATCCAGATCCTGCTCAGTCACTCCATACCTTTTAGCCAGACTAAGTTAAGATACACAACAGATTCTGTGCCTTCTAATCTCAACAAGAGTGGCCAACAGAGCCAATTCTGCACTGCCTGACAGCAACTCAGTGGGTAGGGTTTAAAGAGAAGTGAGTGTGTCCGTGCTTGGGTGGTGGGCTCTGCCCACACCAGAGGCATGGGCTGCTGATAACAACACAGCTGAGCTTTACTGGGCTCTATTTCTCAAGGAAGTCCTGTCACTGTCCTGGTTTTGCTCAAGTTCACTGAAAGCAACTGCTGAATCCTTAGCAACTTTCTTTTCAGACTGATGCCTCTATTCATGCTGGCAAGATGAAAATATCCAGAGCCTGAAATCTATACCTTTTATGTTCTGCTGCCTCATCAGATGGCACTTCATGGTTGTGTGACTCCGACAGAGGTAAGACAGTGTAGGATTTGAGGAAAATATAAAGTCAAGTCTGGCTGCACAGTATTTCTGCCCCACTTGCAATTAGCAGTGTGTGGGCTGATCACTAGCACTAAGCTGTGGTTAGAACGAAAACTTCACTGTGCTGCTCTGGGTGTCACATCTTGCTGTAAAAGTTTAATTTAACAAACTGCAGAAGCCGGCAGAGGAACTCGGATGGTTCCAGACGGCAATGTTGCAGCTCTGCAGCCCTCTTCAGGGCTAACAGTGACTAGAGTTTATGTACGTGCACCACAGAGAAAATGACAGCTTTGCCCAAACACTGTCTTGCGGTACGTGCCTAAGAGCGGCTGAATCAATGTCAGATCCCCAAAATACTCAGGTGTAACAGAGGTGTTTAGTGCACTATTTTAGATTTTATTCTGCCTATTCCCAGCTTTCAGTCCATTACTTTCTCTTCCAAATCGTTAATATATTTTATTGATTGTTCCTACAGGTGAATTTTGCACCCTTTTAAAGTAGCATCATGACTGTATTATTGCTAAAGGTTGACTGCAAAACAAGCAGGACCTCAGGCCTCCAAACCCTTAGTTCTGGTTTAAACACACTTCCAGAACACACTGTGTGATGAGAACACTTTAGAGGCCTCTTTCCCATGTAACTAAACTGCAACTACAAAGTCATAATTGTGTGTAAAATATTGGCAATCAGGAAAACAGAGTGAATTGAGAGCACTGAGAATGACATAAGCAAACTGTGCATCTTATGGCTGATGGTTGTGACGTATTTGTGTTTCAAGGACCTGCTCAAACATAAAAAGAGCTATTTTGGTTTGAACCGTTAGTGCTACCTTCTTTGTCACCTCCATTTATCTTTTATCCATCTTGCCTCATCCTTTTTTTCCTATTCTGGATATTGAGCAACTGTTCAGGTGTTTAATGTCAAAGCCATTAAAGCGATAACCCAAGGGACATGGGAGACAATGCAAACAGCAAGTGTAGGCAGTGAGCAGTGGCTGTGGAGTGGAGGAATTCTCAAGCTGAGTGTGTACATGGGCTATATCTAAACTGTTCTGAAAATTATCTTTAAAAAGCAGTCTTATAGCCATAGACTTATTTATCCGTAGAGGTATGCAGGCCCTCTTAAACAAAATTTAGGAATCTTTTGTTCAGGAAATTAAACAACCCCCCAAACATGTCAGCAGCATCACCTGACCCTCTCTCCTGCAGCTCTTCCCAATTTAGCTGCAGGAAAACATGAAGCTGGGCAAACAGATCCCTTAATGTTAAATGTGGTTTTTATTACACACTCACACGACTTCTCACCACTGACTACACCAGGCAGTCTCAGTGATCAACACTGTCTCTTCCCCTCACACTTAAAACAACTGCCAAACTCAAACAACCTTATCAGAGAATACACAAGATTGCAAACGAGATGCTGAAGCACAGGTCAGCACAGAGTGCAACTAGAGCGTGGTCCTCTCTGAACTGGGTCCTTGTTGTTTGGCTGAGGTGCCTGGGAATAACTGGAGGCTGCACCTCCCAGAATGAGAGGAAAAGGATTAGCAACTGTTTTCCTCCTACCTTGTGCTCCTGCCTGTGGATTTGCTGCCCTTCAAAATGTTATGACTAATGCATAAAGCGTTGCTCCTCTCCAGACACTCAACTTTTCGCTAGCTCAAGACTTAAAAAAACCCCCATGAATCTGTCTTTTGCTGTAGGTCTCCAGGCATGTAACCTTTACTGGATATGCCATGCTGGCATTCGCTGTCTCGCCTGCACTGTTTATCAGCCTTGCTCACTTGCTGGGAGTATTGCAGTCTTGCAATCTCTGAGAACCTTCTGTGTTTACTCTTTGCCATCCTCCCTCATAGCTACAAAATTAAATGGGAAAAGGATCTCTTGGAGAAACAGTCCAAAAAAGCCTAGGCAATATTTTGTGCTGAATTTCTCTCCTTGGACCTTTATATATCATTGGTGTATCTTGCAAGACACCTCTGGGATTTTGAAACTAATTTTCCATCATCATTAGCAAGAAACCTATCCTCATGCTTCTTTTCATTAATGTCTAATACAAGATCCAGAAGAAGTGCTGAATATGTACACTCTTTTTAACTTGATGATGCCATATGCAAATAATTAAACAAGGCACAGAAGCAATGGTTAAAAATACTACAAAACTTCCTCATTAAACGAAGCAATTATCTGCCAGAAGAGAGACATCTGAACCCTCTCCCTCCACACCCATGATAAAATCTCCACGTCTTGCAGCTATTTAATTTNTGATGCCATATGCAAATAATTAAACAAGGCACAGAAGCAATGGTTAAAAATACTACAAAACTTCCTCATTAAACGAAGCAATTATCTGCCAGAAGAGAGACATCTGAACCCTCTCCCTCCACACCCATGATAAAATCTCCACGTCTTGCAGCTATTTAATTTTTGCTCAAGAGGAGAAAAAAAAAATCACATTTAATTACCATCAAGGCTGAGGACAACATGGTGGGAGCATAGATGGTGACACTCAGTTGTCTGTCAGTGAGGTGGCTGTGACTTTGCACGTGATCTCTCCGGATATTGCATGCAAGGGCACAGATCTATGAAAAATCAGTGGAAACATTAATTGAGTTCCAGCTATGTCATGTGCTTCTGTGCAAAAGAAATGGTTCCTGAAACTCTAGGGCTATGATTTGCTGTTCGGTGGTGGTTTAACAAGAAGTTAATACTTGGAGCCATCTCATCCTGCGTGCTGCACTACATTGGCATACGTCTTTGAGCTGTCTTCTCACTACACTTTGGGTAGTGAAGGGAACTGAGGAAAGTGATTCAGCTAAGGAACAGTGCATCAAAACCGAATGGCACCAAAAGAAAGTCATATTCATGGAGATAAATATATTTCCAAAGCACTTAACCAGATTAAATGCCTCCATGTTCTGTTCTTGCAGTACAGTTTATCTATTTAATCACCTGCACCATTCCTGTCACTGTCATAGCTGAGATTTTCACAATCGGTAGTTGTGAAAACAATGTTGTTGCTTGCATTTTACAAAGGTAAAGCTGTGGCAGAGGAAACTGAAGAATTTGCCTACAGAAGTGGGAAATTTGGGGACAACAAGAGGACAAGTTTGGACCTTCCACAGTTCAGGTTAGTTTTCCAGCTACTGAATTGTCCTCCTTTTCCTTAGGTACTGGAGAATAGTGAAAAAAGCAGAATGTTTACTTTTGTATAAGAAAAAATTGAATATGCAAATTGGAAAATGGGAGTAGATTTTTTTTTAAACTTACAACCAGAAGGTGTTTAAATCTGCCAAGAATTTCAGTCAAGCAACTGTTTTGTGCTAGCTGGGATATAGGTTAGTGGTTTCAGCAAATACACAGATAATATTAACTGAAACTCCTTTTGTTCTAGCCGACAACATAAAAGCAATGAGAGAAAGGGGAAAAAAAATCGCGGGGGAGTTCTGTGGCATCTTGCAAGGTTTCCAGTGCAATATACACAGAATTACACTGATGAGCTTTTCTAGTGCTAATGAAGGGATGCCAGACTGACAACACCAAAATCTGATGGTTTTGCTGGAAAGGAACAATATGAGAAGGAGCAGCAAAAATTCCCTTTTCCAGAAAGCAGTGAATTGTTGTGAAGGGAAGGCCACAGACCCTGAGCCCCTCTTCCCTTTCAGCAGAGGCATGGCCTGCTGCACTGGGACTCGGAGGTGGCCAAGGCAGCGGCTTCTCAGGGGTTACCAAGGCTGTGGCATAGAAAAGCAGTGCGTCTGGAGGGAAGGGAATCTAGGCTGGATAAGTGCAATATATAGCACTGTATTATCATATCATATTATGTGCAATATATGACACATAATAATTATATATTACATGCAGTATATAGCAAGAATATCACTGACATCCCTCTGGACTGTCACTGCAGGTGTAAAAGTGTGGGGAGAGTCTCTGGACAGTGAGGACTATGAGGTGACCAGCTTGCAAACCCCTCTCTTCCTCACTCCCTCCAACCGTTGGTAACGGATTACTAAAACACAGTATTAATTTATTGCAATAGTGAAACTTGTGGTCAGCAAGATGTGAATTAATGAGGAATCTCCCAGAAAGTAAGAAGTATCTTAACCCAGCTTCTCCCATGATTACATTGCATCATATTATGTCACTAGTAAAATCATTATTGTCCTTACTAGAATGGCAAATCCAAAACACATTTACTTAAAAAGAAGTTTTATAACAGAAGAAGCAGTGGCCTGTCTGTGAGGTGCCCAGCAACTCTTTTAGGTGAGATCCTGAGAGGTGTTTTATGTTTAGGAAGGTTAGCACTGCAGGACACATGGTGCTGAAACTTCCAGAGAGGGTTGGGAGGTGGATGGAAGGTGTGTTTAACAGGCAGCAGCAAAAATACAAAACCACCACTGGCAAAGGAACTTGCTGAGCTATCTTGCCACAGCCTTGTTAGCCAAACAAGTTGTCTGTAAACCCTGCCATCATTAAAATTCTTCACAGTGGTAACAGCACTTTCCCCAGAACACTTTGTTGAAGCTTGCAAATGGCATTATCTACTTTGACTGCTCTTTTGAGCAGTGTAAATCTTCAACAACAATCCTAAACAAACCTGTGATAATACAGTGCATGGAACACCTCTTTTTACAAATATCTCTGCAGAGGAATGCTAGAGATAAGAAGAATAAGTTACAAGCAAGACAATGGCAATTTAAAACATGCTCTAACCCTGTTTGCTCCTTGGCACTGCTCTACATTAACTTAGCTGCAGCCCCTGGAAAGGCAAAAGTCACAGCTTTTATTTACATAACTCAGAGATTCTAAATAAGAAACAACAACGAAGCAAAGCTTTGCAGGGAAAAAACGCATGAAGTATGAACAAGAAATACTACTTTAGCCTCTGTGGCCAGAAAGATACCGGCATTGGGAATAATATGCCATTTTAACAGAGACACAAACGTTATGACCTGACTGTAGTACAAATACCAGGCTCCCCACTGGGGAAATCATATCTCTTTTCAGGTGAGGGACCCCAAATTACTCTCTGGTGTCCTGTTAAGAGCTCAGCTCTCAGCACCTCACCATGCACAGGACAGCTGCCTTTCTGCTTTAGGCTGTGACTGCTTCTCAGAGATCTGAAATGACTTCCCTGAATTTGGGTGTAATCCCAGGCATGAAGTATTTCTTAATCTAATCCTAAACCATTACTGCATGTAAATGTCCAGAGCTGAACTCAGTCCCTGGAAAGCAAAGAAAACGTTTAGCAATGGCCCTTTAAGCACTCTCTGTCTCACACTTTACAGCCTGGCCTCAGCTCAGTGAAACCTGGGCAGTTTAGAAAGGACCAGAAAGCTTTGCCATGTCCCACTGCTATAACTCAGAAGACTCTGCTTCATCGTGCAGCACATACAGGAACTGGGAATTAGTGTTTCTCTTCCATTTCAGCCCAGCCAGGTCTTCTCATTCTAATGCTGCTCATTCTGGTGAGTTTTAGGATGAAACAATTTGGGCAGTCAAAAGAACTGATAAAGTTGGTCTGGGATAATGATGGTCCAGGTGTCTTATTATAGAGCAGGTGACAAAAATAATAGATCTTATCCAGAAGGAAAAGTTGCATTGTACTGTCTAAAGAAGATTCATAACTATAACTCAGGAGAGGCTGTGATGCTGCTACATTGAGTTGACCAGTGTAATTTGCTGTGCTCTGCTACTGTACCTTTAAATAGGTGCAGAGCAGGTATGATCAATCCAGTCATGTGCCATAGAGCTCGTAGCATTTTCTACCTGTCTGGGAGATGACTTTTGTCGCCCTGGTGATATAACTCCTACGCAGCTGCTGTGCCTGCTGGATGTGCTGCTGGCAAGGGAAAACACACGTATCTTTAGGCACTGGCCATGGTGAAGGATGATTGGGATGAAATATAGAATTCTTTTTCAGGATCTCCTTCTACTCACAGCAAGTAAGCGGTACCTAAAGATGTTTTAATTTTTCACACTCTACTGCTGTCCTGTGTGGCCCAGGCTTTGTAACTACTGTCAACTCAAATGTCAGGTGGTATTTATTACACCAGAACCAGAGCAAGGAATTTCTAAAGACCTTAAGGAAAGCATATTTAGTTTCTCATGCTCAAGAGAAATTTTGGAATAATTCCAAGTGAGGAAAGAAGATGGGATAAAAATTTTAAACTTTGAATGAGCCGTATCTGCACAAACACATTTTCTGTGCTAGAAGGACTTTTGAAGCGGATGGGATGTGACCAAGCTCCACATTCCCAGAGATGCAGCAATGCTCTGACTCTAGGGCTATGGTAATAATACTTGTATTGTATGCTCAGTTAAATTGCCCTTCCCAGAGGCAGTGCTCTGGCCTGCTCCGATGAGCACCAGGAAAATGCCACCTGTGAGAGAGCAGGTGAAACACATTCAGGTCCACTGCTTCCTTATAAGCAGCTGGTTGGTATTGCTCTTACCAAAAGCCTTCAAAGCCCTTCCAAGGGCTGGCGTGAACGGCTCCCTTGTCTTTGCTGCAGTCTCTGTTTCTCGCCGCCCTCAGTCCCCGCCGAGGCCTCAGGCAGGGGCGCGGCTGGGGCTGCTGAGGGCACTCGGAAGTTGCACGGGCCAGGGAGGGTCTGCTGAGGGCACTCACAGGCAGCGGCACAGCCCGATGAGGGGAGCGTTGCGGCTGCTGAGGGCGCCGCGGGCGGGCCGGTGAGGGGAGCGCCGGGGCTGCTGAGGGCGCTGAGAGGCAGCGGCACAGCCCGGGGAGGGGCGTGGCCGGAGCTGCTGAGGGCGCTGAGAGGCAGCGGCACAGCCCGGTGAGGGGAGCGCCACGGCTGCTGAGGCCTCTGAGAGGCAGCGGCACAGCCCGGTGAGGGGCGTGGCCGGAGCTGCTGAGGGCGCTGAGAGGCAGCGGCACAGCCCGGGGAGGGGCGTGGCCGGGGCTGCTGAGGGCTCTGAGAGGCAGCGGCACAGCCCGGGGAGGGGCGCGGCCGGAGCTGCTGAGGGCTCTGAGAGGCACCGGTACAGCCCGGGGAGGGGCGTGGCCCGGGCTGCTGAGGGCGCCGCGGGCGGGCCGGCCGGGGCTGCTGAGGGCTCTGAGAGGCAGCGGCACAGCCCGGGGAGGGGCG